>JAAALK010000080.1:45213681-45501084 GCA_019279435.1 Zizania palustris | reverse complement strand
AATATAGTGTAAGGCTTGAGATTATACTAATGCAATATTATCCTATGAGTTATAGCGATAATTTATTAAAACATGGCTCAATGATGATCAAAATGGGGGTTGTGACTTGCCTTGCTCAGCAAATGGCGACGGTGGAACCTCGGGGTAATACTCCGGCTCCTCGACGATCTCGTAGTCTTCTCGATACAGAAAAATTAAATAAAACATTTAATAAACAATCAAAGTATCACAAAACATAAACATACAAGTTTTATGATTTAAATATGTGAATTGAGCGTTATTATACTGAAGTTATATTGAATAATATTAAAGGTTAAAGTTTTGGGGTTTTTCCTAATTTATTTCATGAATTATCAATTTATCCCTAAGGGGTTTTTATTATTTAATTAATAAGAATATTTTGTGCTAAAGTAACATACTGTTTTTATGGCATAAATCAGTAGAAAATAAAAAGATGAATTTAAAAAAATTTGAATGGTGAAATTTGGAGTTAAAATGAGCAAGTTATGAATTTTCAAAGTTTAACAATTTTCTGGAATTTTATTTAAACTGAAAAACAGTCTCTGGTCCATGGTGAACCAGGTTCACCGTGAACCCGTGACTGTGCGCGTGGGCCGGTGGGGAGTAAGTGAGATCCAACGGCCCAAAGGGCTCGATATCCTTTCGGCTTGGATCTACGGCCAGGATTAAATCCCACAGGGGATTTAATTTCTGCCGCCCGATCTCGATCGCACGGCCAAAAACCAATCCAACATGGCACGTGGCACCAAGGGTATTTTACCCTTCTTCCCCAACTCCGGCGGCACGACGGCGAGCTATTCCGGCGACGGCGAGGGCCTAAAGGCTTGGCTACCGGCTGAAATGAAACCAGGGGAGTGTGGGGAACACGATGATGGTACCGAAGATGGCGACGACGGGGTAGTGGTGGCGGTCGGTGACGAGGGTAGACAGCGAAGCTCTTCGGGTTCGATGGCGGTGAGGCGATCCGATGGAGTTCGTGCCCAACGAAGATGATGCCGAGGACGGGCGGTCGATGACGGTCTCGTGGGTGGCGGTGGCATGAACGGTGGGGGCCTGTGGCGCCGGTTGAGGGTCTGCCGGAGCCAAAACAGAGCAAAAGGCTGAAAACGGGCGACGGCGCTCTAGAAATGCGATGGCTAGGGCTAAGGGGGAGTGGGCAGAGGGCAGCGAGCCGAGGGGTTCTTATAGGGTCATCGGTGGCGGCCAAACGGAAGGAAACCGAAGGTTTCCTTCCTTCTCCGACGAGGCTTCCTTTTCTCAGCCAAGCTTCCAAACTTGTTAAAACGCGTGGGCTATAGATGGAAAGTCATCGCGGTGGTTCGAGGAAAGGGGTCTGGGGCGTATCCAGGTGGATAGGGCGGCCGGCGGCGAGAATAGGGAAGGGTGTCGCCAGGAAGGAAAGGGGGGATCCCCTTCCAATGAATAAGACGAACCTGACAGGTGGGTCCCACCTGTCAGCGGGTGAGCGGGAAAGGAAAGGGCCGACAGACGGGCCCAGGCGGTCAGAGGCTGAGGGCGTGCTAGTGAGGCTGACGGGTGGGCCAGGTAGAGGAAGGCGGGGAGGAGAGAGGCAGTGCGAGCACCGACAGGCGGACCCCACATGTCAGCGATGCACGGCTTGGACTGGGCTAGGCCGGAGCAGATTGGGGGTTGCGGCCCAATAAGATTAAAATTCATTTTCTAATTAAAATAATTCCAGTAATTCATTTATTTGATACAGGGTTGATTCACTGTTGATAAAAATTTGTAAAAATTCCTGAAATTATATCTTGGCCTCTAGATTCCACCATAAATTTTCCAAGTTAAAATTTGAAGTATTTTCTTCCTTGTTTGGCTTTGTTAGGTTTCTTTTAGTATTTTCTTTAATTTCATAAATCACTTATATTCCAAAAAATTCATTTTCTTTATTTTATTTATTTTTAAATCTTGGGATGTTACAATCCTATCCCCCTTACAGAGAATCTCGTCCTCGAGATTTGGATCAATCCTCGAATAACTCTGGATGTTTTGCCTTTAGTTCTTCCTCTTTTTCCCATGTAGCTTCCTCTACGGGATGGTTGCTCCACTGAACTTTACAGAAACGGATGACTCAACTCCTGGTGGTCCTTTCTTTGACTTCCAAGATTCTGATGGGCTTTTCAACATAAGTCAGATCCTCTTGTATATTCAACTGATGAAGGTCAACTTGCTCTGTTGGGACTCGAAGACACTTCTTTAGCTAGGATACGTGAAACACGTCATGCACCCCAGCCAATGAGGGTGGTAGCTCTAACTGATAAGCGACCTCGCCTTGACGCCGGACAATGAGGAAAGGTCCAACGTACCGAAGTGCCAACTTTCCTCTCATGTTAAACCATTGAGTGCCACGGAGAGGGGTAACTCGGAGGTAAACATGGTCTCCCTCTTCAAAGGCTAAATCTCGACGACGATTGTTCGCATAGCTCTTCTGTCGAGATTGGGTTGTCTTGAGTCGGTCTTTGATAATTCGTACCTTCTCTTCAGCTTCCCGAAGGATGTCTGTTCCAAACACTTGGGATTCACCGGTTTGATCCCAAAGTAAAGGCGTCCAACACTTATGTCCATATAAAGCTTCGAACGCGGACATCTGAAGGCTGGCTTGATAACTGTTGTTGTACGAAAACTCGGCGTACGGTAAACTCTTGTCCCAAGTTCCTCCAAAATCCAAGACACATGCCCGGAGCATATCCTCTAATATCTGATTTACCCTTTCAGTTTGTCCATCCGTCTAAGGGTGGTATGCTGTGCTGAAGTTTAGTCTCGTTCCCATTTCCTCTTTAAGGTTTTTCCAGGATCGAGATGTAAACTGACTCCCTCTATCGGAGACTATCTTCTTGGGTACTCCACGAAGACATACTATGCGGGCCATATACAACTCTGCTAGTTTAGGGCCACTGAAGGTTGTCTTGATGGCTATGAAGTGAGCTACCTTCGTTAGCCGATCGATGATTACCCATATAGAATCATAACCAAGTTGGGTCTTTGGGAGTCCGGTGATAAAATCCATACTGATCTCTTCCCATTTCCATTCAAGTACTTTAAGTGGTTATAACAGCCCTGCGGGTCTCTAGTGCTCTGCCTTCACTCGACGATAGGTGTCACATTCTGCGACGAACTGAGCAATTTCCTTCTTCATGCTAACCCACCAATATCGTTCCTTCAGGTCCTGGTACATTTTTGTACTCCCGGGATGGATGGAATACAGAGTATTATGGGCCTCCCTTAGAATAAGGGTCTTTATCTCTGGTTTATCAGGCACACAGATCCTAGTTCCAAACCATATTGTTCCATGCTCATCCTCTGAAAATCCTGGGGCCTTGCCCTGTCTCATGTTTTTCTTAATGGCTGCTATGTCCGGGTCTTCTAACTGAGCTTCACGGATCTGCTCGAACAGGACCGGTGGGGTCTCCAGGGCGGCTAGATAGGCTCCTGTGGTTAACCCGAGATTTAACTTTTCCATCTCCTTATATAACAAAGGCGTGTGATCCTGAATTACGATGGTGGTGCAATATCCTTTTCGACTTAATGCATCAGCTACCACATTTGCTTTGCTGGGATGGTAGTGAATGCCTAGTCCGTAGTCCTTTATCAATTCTAACCATCGCCTTTTCCTAAGGCTAAGATCCGGCTGCGTGAAGATATACTTCAAACTCCTGTGGTCCGTAAAGACTTCACAGTGGTTTCCGACCAAATAATGCCTCCATATTTTCAGGGCATGCACAACAGCGGCCATTCCAGGTC
This sequence comes from Zizania palustris, assembly GCA_019279435.1. Lineage (NCBI taxonomy): Eukaryota > Viridiplantae > Streptophyta > Magnoliopsida > Poales > Poaceae > Zizania > Zizania palustris. Next base: position 45,497,304 of record JAAALK010000080.1, on the reverse strand, counting down.
GTGTGTAGGGTAGTTTAGCTCATGGGGTCTCAATTGCCGGGAGGCGTACGAGAAAACCTTCCCGTCTTGCATAAGAACACATCCCAATCCCTGGCGAGATGCGTCGCAATAGACATGGAAGTCCTTTCTTATGTCTGGTAGGGTTAGTATAGGTGCTAACACCAGCCGTGACTTAAGGGTCCGAAAACTTTCCTCACATTCGGGAGTCCATTCAAACTTCTCTCCCTTCTGTAACAACTTGGTCATAGGCTTGGCTATCTTGGAAAAATTCTCGATAAAACGGCGGTAGTATCCTGCCAAACAAAGAAAACTCCGTATCTCTGATACATTGGTGGGTGGCAGCCAATCAGTAACTGCTTCCACGGTGGCAGGATCTACTGCGACACCTTGTGCGGAGATGATATGTCCAAGGAACTTTACTTCCGCCGTCAAAAATTACACTTACTGTACTTGGCATACAACTGATGTTCCCTTAGTTTTCCTAGGGTCAATTGGATGTGGGTCTTGTGTTCTTCTTTGTCCTTGGAATAAATGAGGATGTCATATATAAACACCACTATAAATTTGTCCAAGTATTCCATGAACACCTTATTCATCATATTCATAAAGAAAGTCGGGGCGTTGGTCAATCCAAAGGACATGATGGTGCACTCATAAAGTCCATAGTGATAAGTGAATGTCGTCTTGGGTATGTCTTCCTCTCGAATCCTCAGCTGATGATAACCAGACCGTAGGTCGATCTTGGAGAACACTGTGGCTCCTTTCAGCTGATCAAATAGATCATCAATCCTGGGTAATGGGTACTTATTTTTGATGGTTACCTCATTCAAGGCTCGATAATATACGCACATACGCTTAGCCTTGTCCTCCTTCTCAACGAAGATGACGGGGGCTCCCCACGGGGATGTGCTAGGTCTGATGTAACCTTTCTTCTCAAGGTCCTCAAGTTGCTGCTTCATCTCGGCTAGCTCATTGGTGGCCATCCGATACGGTCGCTTGTAGATGGGAGTGGTTCCGGGTACTAGATCAATCTGGAACTCGATGTCCCTTTTGAGTGGCATCCCTGGTAAATCCTCTAGAAATACATCTAGGTATTTGCAGACTACTAGTATCTCTTCCAAGGTAATCAGGTGTAGAAGAGGTCTTCCGGACTTCTGACTAGGCATTTGGAAAGTGACAACAGTCCCTTCTTCACTGGTCACAGTTACTTGCCTCCAGGCACATCTTATCACACCTTGGTGTTTGTCGAGCCAATCCATTCCTAGTATCAGATCCAAACATTGACATTATATTAGGATGGGGTCGGCCCAGAATATTGTACCTTGGATATCTACCCATACCCTTGGACTATAAGAGTGGGCTTGGGTTTGTTTGCCAGGGGTGGCTATTAATACTGGTCTTGCTAATTCGCATTTGTTCAGATTATACTTTTCCACAAAAGTTGTTGAAATAAAGGAGTGCGTAGCTCCAGTATCAAATAAGACCACTGGAGGGGCAGAATGTACTGTAAACGTACCCATGACAATTTCTGGTGCAGCCTGGGTTTCCTCGGCGGATACATGATTGACGCGGGCGCGGATGGAAGGGTTGGCCGCGACTCCTTGTGTACGCTTGGGATGGGGGCACTGGTGGGAGTAATGCCCTTCCTGGCGGCAGTTGAAGCAAATCACGGGCTTGCCATGCTTGTCTCGCAGAATCTCTGCTTTCTTGGCAGGGGCGGATGGAGCAGCTGGTGTGGCGGGAGCGGGGCGAGGATGTCCTTCTCCGGGGTTGGCGGCGGGTGGCGCGGGGCGGTACACCGGGCGTGGGTGATATTGGGGCCTGGTGGGGGAGGTGCAAATCGTGGCCTCTGTGTCATTCCTTGATTCTGGCGGAAGGCGATCATCCTCTTCTTCTTCAGGTCGACCTTGTTCTGCTCGGTCTCCTGAATGAGTGCCTTGTTGACCAACTTTTGGAAGTTGGCGTAGTCTCCGAAGACCAGCTGAAGGGAAAGCTCGTCCTTTAGCCCCCGGAGAAACTTGGACTGCCGGGCCGTATCAGTACAAACTTCCTCCGGCGCATACCGAGCCAGCCGGTTAAACTCGTGCAGATACTCTATCACGGACCTACTTCCTTGTTGCAGATCCCTTAACTCCTGTTGTTTTTGGGCAATAATGCCGTCAGGGACGTGGGCTGCGTGGAAAGCGGTGGAGAACTCCGCCCAAGTATGGACGTGTCCCTCTGGCAGAGTCTCGCGCAGGTTGTCCCACCATTCTGCGGTGGGTCCTTGGAGTTGGTGGGCAGCGAAGGCTACCCTCTCCTGCTCAGTGTAGGTCAGGAGATCCAACTTTTTCCCTATCGTTCTTAACCAGTCACTAGCCTCCATGGGGTTGGTGGTGCTAGAGAACGTGAGAGGGCGGACTCGGAGAAACTCCGATAGTTGTGTGGCAGGTGTAGGAGCGGGAGTGGCGGGATGAGGGATCTCGGGCTACTGTTGTTGCAGACGAAAGAATTGAGCCTGTTGTTCCTGCATCTGGTTTTGCTGTTATTGCATCTGGTTCAACAACGTGGATATTAGTTGGTTCTGGTTGGCCATCATTTGGCCAAGGTGGGGTGGTTGGTGACTAGGGCCTGCCTCTGCCCCGTTGCTCCCCATTGGGGTAAGTTTCCATTGTCCCCTCTGTTTTGGGGAGCATCGGATCCCTGAGTGTTGGTCATCCTGGAGTTTCTAAAACAGACAATAAACTCTTTTAGGGGAAACGTGGCTAAGTTTTATTTCCAAAATGTGTTATCCTAGACTATTACATATAAGTCTTTTATTTAATCTTCACCCATGCCTTATATTTGTCATGAGTGGCAATACAATCAAAAACAATGAAAAGGAAAAAAGCAACCGTAGAAACTACGTCTAAGGCAGCTCGGGGGATGACTTGATCACGGGCTCGACGGAGATGGTCGGTGCAGGGGTGGTGGAGCTGGAGGGTCCAGTGGGAGGTGCACTGCGGGAGATCCTCTTGGGCCTAACTGTGGGGATCTGGAGTGATTTCCGCTTGCGGGGCAGAAGGGGGGCTACCTCCTCTAGGTCCTTCTGCAACTCTAGGATCTGGTAGCGAAGCTGTGCGGTGTTGGCGATGCTCTGACATACGAGCTCATTCTGGCGCCTCAACTCCTCATCTTCGGCGGCCAAACGGTGCCCCTACTGGACATGGCGATGAAGTTCTCCGTTCTCATGGTTCAAATCCTCTGAAGAGTGGCGATAAAAGTCAATGGTGTCACGCTGGCCGTTGGCATCCTACAGAGCCTCGTAGTGGAGCTCGTCCATTGCCTCCAATAGACGTATAGTGTGGCTAATGGCGAAGTGGCGCTGGGAGAGTGTGCTGACGTAAACGCTGTGTGGACTCCCCGGAGTGCGCATGGGCATGAAGCGATAGTCCGTGTCATAGAGCTGGCTGTCGTAGATCACCCGGAGCTCGGTGAGGGCCTGAAGAGCAGCGCACTAGCTGGCCACCATGAATGAATGTCCTCTGACTCCATGGGTGTAGAAGGCAGGTTGCGTGGGGGAGGGGCGGATGACGACCGTGACCTCGTAGTAGCTCTCGCTCGCATCGGGAAAAATCCTGTGGAACGCGGGCTCATGTACGAATCCAAGGACGTTGATGAGCATGCGAAGCTCACGGATGAATCTAGCCTCATCGCGGAGAGTCCCACTCATGGTATGGACCGACATCTACAAAACAGAGAAATTTTTTGTGAAACTCTAGAAGATGAGAGGGTAAGTAATTTTGTAAGAAAATATGGTAATTATAAGTCCTAGGATCAGGTCTGTTTGGCTTCCTATAGTCAAGTCGGCTCTGATACCATCTTGTAACGCCCAGATTTAATAAATCCGGACCTTTATTGAAATTCCATATAAAATCAATAAATCAAGACGTTCATCACACGACCACGTATAATACGACAAGCATTCACGGTTCGTAGACCGTATTAGTACAAAAGTAAATAAAGTGAAGAGAAACTAATAAAACAAGGGTCCTAGATGAACGCCTCCTCCCAGTCTCGCCTTGACTGGGTCGATATTATAGACCTTCATCCTCCTCGTAGTAGACGGGCTCTGGTGGTGTAAGTCAACGGGGGTTATTACAATCGTACTTAGCAAGCCACCGAATGCAAATATAATGCAGAGTAATAACAAGGAAGGTAGTGGCTAATTTTGCGGAAAAGCATAATTTGTAAAGCAATTAAATGTGATCAAGTTATTAATACAGAAATGTAAACATGTGTATGCATCATCTTCTACCTCGAGGGGTACAGTCAGCCCACCCTCGCTCAACAGTCCTTATATGCCATGAATAAGTCAACCATTCAAACAATTGTAAACTAACTGTGAGAAGTCACACAACCCGCCCTTGACCGTGGGCTCGGCTTTTCGAAAAGATTTAAACTCTGATCAGAGGTGTACCACTATACCCAGAAGGCACGCACTCATCCCACACACCAAAGTGTAACGAGATGACCCATACCACGGGAACTCATGCCAAACCTCCCATATGGTCCGCCTCAACCCGACAACACCCTCTTATGGGTTTCATATGGTGCCCCGACGCGTCGAGCCAACACCATACCCCCTTTAACCACGTTGGTACAAGTCACCCGCAGGTTGCCCCTTGCCCCCTCTAGTATGGTGCATCGAGTCTATTTGTTCCATACTTCCGATTAGGACTTACCCATTAGACTTGTGGTTAGTACGGAAGTGCTTTGCAACAGATCCCGCAGACCAGTCCTTAGAGTGCCCCGGGTGCGACCAACCAATGCCCTAGCTTGCACCCGGAACCCACCATACTTATAACATAGCCAACTCCAGCAGAGTCCAGTGACGAGAATAACGAGGAAATACATATAGTAGAATCCATCTATCTACGACTCATTCTTTATCCTATAGCAGTTGTGTCGGTACATTGGACACTAGCTAATATATTATAGTAGAGTGACAAGGAGTTAAGGCTCAATAAGCATGGCTTGGGTTTACACACAAGGACGGGGATCTAATAAATATAGTGTAAGGCTTGAGATTAGACTAATGCAATATTATCCTATGATTTATAACGATAATTTATTAAAACATGGGCTCAATGATGATCAAAATGGGGGTTGTGACTTGCCTTGCTTAGCAAACGGCGACGGTGGAACCTCAGGGTAATACTCCGGCTCCTCAACGATCTCGTAGTCTTCTCGATACGGAAAAATTAAATAAAACATTCAATAAACAATCAAAGTATCACAAAACATAAACATACATGTTTTATGATTTAAATATGTGAATTGAGCTTTATTATACTGAAGTTATATTGAATATATTAAAGGTTAAAGTTTTGGGGTTTTTCCTAATTTATTTCATGAATTATCAATTATCCCTAAGGGGTTTTATTTATTTAATTAATAAGAATATTTTGTGCTAAAGTAACATACTGTTTTTTGCATAAATCAGTAGAGAATATAAGATGAATTTAACAAAATTTGAATGGTGAAATTTGGAGTTAAAATGAGCAAGTTATGAATTTCAAAGTTTAAACAATTTTCTGGAATTTTATTTAAACTGAAAAACAGTCGCTGGTCCACGGTGAACCAGGTTCACCATGAACTCGTGACTGTGCGCGTGGGCTGGCAGGGAGTAAGTGAGATCCAATGGCTAGAGGGCTCGATACCCTTTCGGCTTGGATCTACGGCCGGGATTAATCCCACGGGGGATTTAATTTCTGCCACCCGATCTCATCGCACGGCCAGAAACCAATCCGGCACAACACGTGGCACCGAGGGTATTTTACGCTTCTTCCCCAACTCCAGCGGCACGATGGCGAGTTATTCCGGCGACGGCGAGGGCCTAAAGGCTTGGCTACCAGCTGAAATGGAATCAGGGGAGTGTGGGGAACACGATGGTACCGGAGATGGCGACGACGGGGCAGTGGCGGCGGTCGGCGACGAGGGTAGACGGCGGAGCTCTTCGGGTTCGACGGCGGTGAGGTGATCCGATGGCGTTCGTGCCCAACGAAGATGATGCCGAGGATGGGCGGTCGACGACGGTCTCGTGGGTGGCGGTGGCGTGAACGGCGGGGGCCTATGGCGCCGGCAAGGGGCTGCTGGAGCTGAAACAGAGCAAAAGGCTGAAAACGAGTGATGATGCTCTGGAAATGCGATGGCTATGGCTAAGGGGGTGTGGGAAGAGGGCAGCGAGCCGAGGGGTTCTTATAGGGTCATCGGTGGTGGCCAAACGGAAGGAAACCGAACCTTCTCCAGCGAGGCTTCCTTTTTCTCGGCCAAGCTTCCAAACTTGTTAAAACGCGTGGGTTATAGATGGAAAGTGATCGCGGTGGTTCGAGGAAGGGGGTCCGGGGCGTATCCAGGCAGATAGGGCGGCCGGCGGCGAGAAATAGGGAAGGGGGTCGTCGGGAAGGAAAGGGGGGATCCTCTTCCAACCAAGAAGACGGACCTGTCAGTGGGCGAGCGGGAAAAGAAAGGGCCGACAGACGGGCCCGGGCGATCAGAGGCTGAGGGCGTGCTAGTGAGGCTGACGGGTGGGCCAGCTAGAGGTGGGCGGGGAGGAGAGAGGGGGTGCGAGCGCCGACAAGCGGACCCCACATTTCAGCGACGCACGGCTTGGACTGGGCTGGGCCAGAGCAGATTGGGGGTTGCGGCCCAATAAGATTAAAATTCATTTTCTAATTAAGATAATTCCAGTAATTCATTTATTTGATACAGGGTTGATTCACTATTGATAAAAATTTGTAAAAATTCCTGAAATTATATCTTGGCCTCTAGATTCCACCATAAATTTTCCAAGTTAAAATTTGAAGTATTTTCTTCCTTGTTTGGCTTTGTTAGGTTTCTTTTAGTATTTTATTTAATTTCATAAATCACTTATATTCCAGAAAATTCATTTTCTTTATTTTATTTATTTTTAAATCTTGGGATGTTACACATACCAAACAACATATTAATGCTATTAAATCACCGTAACTGCAATATATGGACCTAACATATTAAATCACGATAAATCAATAACGCTTCAACGCATCAAGCATACTTTATTTGGATGAATGGTACATAGCATGAACAGGATACAATAGATCAAGATGTTAGACTTAACCAATGAAGCCTTAAACTATGACAACTAATTCACATCAATCTAAGAGATCAAAACGATGTAGCCATAGATCTAGCAAAATATACCAAGATAAACTCGGCGACCACACCGATCGGGTCGATACCTCAAGAGATCGATACGATGTAGCCTTGAAGAACATGAACCTATTCGATGTGACCATCAAGGTGGCAGGACTCACCTCTTCACCAGAGATCGAGACGATGCAGCCCAGTGCCATGTGCCAAGTTCCACCGGGATTAACCTTGGAAACCCGAGGGTGGCGATGCGCCAAAAGTAGTAGTTTGTTGTGGTCGATGGTGTGTCCTCTAAACCTAGCTACTAGATACATATTTATAGTCCGGAGACTTTCCATCCAAGTAATCTACATTGTAACTGATTTTGGATCATCCCTATCTTCTCTCTCCTTCACCGGCTCCTTCACACCCGGTCATATTGTAACAATATGGACGGTCTTCTTTGACCACCTTTCACCAGACTCCTCTGACTCCTGTTGACCGTGCGTCATTCTTAGTGGTCCTAGGCTCTACTAAATCTTGGTGTAAACACCTAGCATATCGAAAGGCTACTAGGCAAATATGTCGGCGTTGGAGTGAAGGAAGCTAACGAGCGTGCTTTCCTATTTAGGATCAAGCGCTATCCCAATTAGCACTGTCTTGGAGAGGTCAGCATCCGAGAATGGAGCAGCCTTGTATTTAGCTAGAGAAGGCCCCAAACTTGTCAGGGAGGGCATGAATCTTGGCATCTCGAGCCCTGCGGTCGGCGTTGTTCTGGCTTCCTGGATCATCTCATCCATTCGGACAGATATATCCAAGGCCTCACTTAAGGCAAGGTTGTCTTGCTCGCAGGTGTGCGACATCTTCTTTTAGAAAGAAGGCTCCTCCTGGTCCGGGAATCTTGAGGAACAGATAGGTGTAGTGACGCACGACCATGAACTTAGCTAGTGATAGCCTTTTGAGCACAACAAGTTAAGCAGTCTCGAAGTAGGCAACATAGAACTTGACGTGCTCAGTCCTATAGTTGTCCCGAGTGTCGAATGTCACCGACATGGTGATTGTGCCGAAGGGGATGGAGGCTTTTCCCTAGACAATCCCATAAAAAGGAGTGTCCATCTATCAGAGTGTCGAGTGGTTGATGCCGAGTGCGGCCAACGTCCCTTTTAATAGGACATCAAGGCCACTGCCACCATTGATTATCACCCTTTTAAGGTGCACTTTGAGGACGACTGGGTCAATGACCAATTGGAAGCATTCGGGCTTGGTGACGTCTGTCCACTGATCATGTCGGTTGAAGGTGATCAGTATTTCTAACCACCTTATGTGCTTGGTCACCACTATTTTTATGGTGTTGATGCGGTGAGTCATCAACTTCTAATGGAATCTATATTCAGAGCTAATCATCCCCCCAAATATCATGGAGACCGTTCCCACAGGCTCTTGGAAGTCATTCTTCATCAATGGAGCATCATCTTCTCTCTTACCCTTATCGAACTTCTTTTCCTTGTCGTCCTGATGACGTTTGTCTGGTCAGGGGTTTCCCCTTGCTTCCTTCAACATTTGATTCTATAATTGGAAGCAACGACGAGTAGTGTGGTTACTATTAGGATGAATAATGCAGGGTTTATTGAGCAATTCCTGCAACACCAAGTCATCTCGGCCTCATGGTAGGGCGCTTTGGTCGGCGACCATGACTTCTTTCCCCTTCCTCTTCTTGTTCTTGTATCGGCGACCAACGTCCCCGACCTCACTTGGACCCAAGTAACACCAGTATCACCTCGGTTATCTTCTTTAGAGATTGAGCAAAAAAAGCCACATCAGTAGATCAAGTTGTTAGCGCTTCACTAGCCAACCATTTAGATTCGGCAGTTAGCTTCCAGGTAGAGGCGACACTTAGAAGGTTCGGCTTTATCGAGGCTGCACCTCCAGCTCCAATTGCTAGCGTGCCTCCGATAAGTCACATTTACAGCAGAACTGACGGTAGTATCGGCAAATCCATTGCATCTCTAGCCTTGATATCCATGGCTGAGACTAGTCACCATGCTTATGGTCAGACTAGCACCGCCTACCATGCGCCACCTCCACCTATGCCTACGCTAGTTTTTCCCACGCTGCCCACACCACATGCACAAGTGCATAGGCCTAAAGACGTCATACATCCCAAGCTAGCGCATGAGGAGGAACCTCGTGGCTGACAAGCTGACATACCGCCATGTGTCGTGCCTCCACATGAGAGACGCGCGTAGGCAGCAGGCCAGGATGACATTGAGGAGCGGATCTGCGCACTGTTTAGGGAGTGCACCGGCTTCATGCCTATGGTTCGAGCTAGGGTTTACTGGAAGCCGTACCCCGACCATTTCGACACGATACCTTACCCTCGTGGCTATAGAGTCCCTGAATTCACTAAGTTCGATGGTGAGGGTAACAAAACCACATTAGAGCATGTCAGTTAGTTTTGAGCACAGTGTGGAGAAGCTAGTGGGTCGGACGCTTTAAAACTTAGACTATTTTCTCTCACACTATCTGGCACTGCTTTCACTTGGTTTTCGGCGCTACCGCCGAACTCTATCCAAACGTGGGCTAAATTAGAACAAAAATTCCACGACTACTTTTATACGGGTGAAACAGAACTTAGACTTTCACACTTGATATCGGTTAGACAAAAATCTAGCGAGGCGTCTCTGAGTATATCAAGCGCTTTCGAGATACTAGAAACCGATGTTTTAGTCTTAATATTTTGGAAAGGGGTTTGGAAGATCTATCTTTTAGTGGGCTGCGCTCTAAAATTAAAGAGGGACTAAACAACCAACACTTTTTAGAAGTTAGTCAAGTCTTACAACAGGCTCTGGTCCAGGAAGGCCGAGCCAAGGATAAAAAGTTTATTAAGACATTTAACATGCCTAGGGCTGAAGTCCACATCATGGAGAATTCCGATGAGGAAGAATCAGAGGAGGAAGAAGATTCGGCTGACATGTATGTGGCCGAATGGGTTTGGAACACTAAGAGAAAACATGTTACTTGCTCTGAGTTACGACCGTCTCCCACTAAGAGTCAGCCTAGAGAAGTCAAATACTCGTTTGATATAACAAAGTGCGATAAAATATTTGATTTCCTCTTGAAAAACCAACTTCTCAGGTTGCCTAAAGGCCAAGTCATCCCATCTGCTGACGAGCTAAAGAAACGCCCATACTGTGAGTGGCATGATTCACATTCACATTATACTAACGACTGCAATGTTTGTCGTCGATAGGTTCAATCGGCCATAGAGGAAGGACGATTGAAAATAGACCCCACTACAAAGATGAAGCTGGACAAAGACCCCTTTCCCGTGAACACCATCGACCTCAATGAGAAGAGGGTGCTAATTCGGCTAGAGCAGGCCGAGTCAACTAAAGAGAAAGCGATCATTATTGGAGAATCGCGTACACGCACAATCGTAACTAAGAACCCTGAAGTAGGAGTGTGGAAATGGAATGTCAACACGTCTCCTTCAGCTAGGACTTGCAAGAGGCCGAAGGTAACATATCAGATGTTGTTGAACAAGCACCAGAAAAAGGTTAAGGAAATAGGCCCCGTGCGAAAAATCTAAGTCAACTGAAGGGGCCAAAACACTCGGAAGATGGCTTTAGACCACAGTGGTCGAACCCTCCGCATGATGACTTCGGACCACAATGGTCGAACCGTCCACACGATGACTTCTGGCCACAATGGCCGAACACTCCCTACGGTGTCTTTGGAACCTAGTGGCCGAACCCTCCGTACAGTGGCTTCGGACCCCAGTGGCCGAACCCTACGCAGAACGAGTTCGGACCCCGATGGCCGAACTAGGTTCCGCTCTGGACAAACCCTCCAGTAGGAGGATTCATCCCGCAATGGCAAAACATACCTCCAGCCTTGCAAGACCCTTCACTGATATGGTCTGAGATACCATCGACCTGGCCAAACCCCCCTCCGGGTAATGGGATTGGCTCACAGTGGGTGAAGCCACTAGAGCCACCGATGCCTCCGCCATATAATTGGGCAGGGATCCCGTGGGCTCCGTACACGTCACAACAAGAGTACCCTTTGCAACACAACATTGTCCCTTGTTTTCTTTCGGAGTATTATAACTGGCAGGGGCAAACAGACGTGGCAAAGGGAAACATCGTCCACAGGCTGTCCGTAGTACCTCCGAATCGACTCGCACAGGATGGAGCCAAGGGAGATCAACGTGAAGAGGCGAAGGATAAGGAGTCCGAAGCCATCACAATCAAAGTAGGGTCTCAGGAAGTCCCAATCCCGAGGGCCCCCTCGCCGAAGCCTGACAGAGGTAAGTCCCCTACTCCAGCCGAGGCCGGCGCTGGAACCCGGTCCGATCAGCCAAACGAGGCCAGTCTGATTGGCAAGGTCCATAGCGAAGGGCCCTCCGATTGTGAAGCATGCGAGGCCAACCTCGGTGACACCCCTTCGGCCAAAAACCACAAAAACAAGATGGTGGTGCCTGGTACCAATCCACAACCATCTTGGGCACCTCCGGGCATGTCCAAATCATAGAAAAGACGCCTACAAGGCCTACGAGCATAGGAGATGCACGAGAAAAGGGCTGAAGAGGAACAAGATACTATCTATTGACGCAGAAATGTGCCCCCACACTTGGGCCGGTTCGACGTCCAAAAGTATCGCAACAATACCGACGTCGCGTTCCGACTACCCTGGATAGTGACAAGGGATTTGGAGTCACTAGACAATCAGATAAATAATTGATATTTTAATCCAATTGGCCGAAAAGTACTAGTAATAATGTGAACAGTAACAAAATGATCAAAATACCTAGAATCGGCCAATTCGGAGGCCGATTCGGAGTTACAGCAGATACTGGTCCGAAGGGTACCTAGGGCACCTTCGGCCTCAAGCCTGGTCAGACCGGAGGTACAACCTCAGCCGGACCGGAGGTTGCGAAGGGCTCCGAGCGAAGTCCCGAAGGTTGATGTGAGGTGTGGCTCTGGCGGTCTGACCGACGAAGCTCCTTCGGTCAAACCGACCGTGCTACCTCGGTCACACCAGGCGATGGGTTCTCCGCATGTTGGCCTTCGAACGTGCGGAGCTCTGGCGCGCAGGGCTTCAGTGGTTAGGGCTTCGATGGGCTCAGGCTTTGGCTTCGGTGTGCCCAGTGTATAGGGTCCCAGTCGGACCGGCAGAGTTCCATCGGTCTGACTGGCTGTTGCCGACAACGGCGTGACGAGGTCCGATCAGATCGGTATCTCAATGCCGGTCAGACCGAAGTAACAGATCCGATCTTCTAAACCTCGGTAACTGTAGCAAACAATTTTCAATTGAATCCAAACTTTGCAGAGATGTTTAGGAAGGCAATTGATCTGCAAAAACAATAAAAGATCAAACACAATTCGGCCAGAGGGCTGAATTGCAGAGTAGGGCGATAAAAACCGATAAAAAGGATAGCAATCCGTTACGTGGATTAGCGGGAGGTTCACAAGTGAACTAGCAAGGGTTATCGTGATTACGGACGTGGAAGATGGAGGGCTTTCAAGCAAACCCACAAAGACGCGGAAAGTAAAGGAAATAAATGCGATTCAAAGCGAGGGCTTTTGATTTTTGGATTGAAGAGAGAGAGCTTGAATCGGCCTTGCCCCTAATATTTATAGGGGGTGGGCTGGTTATCCCTGGCTAGAGATAGAGTTAGATGTGGCCAAAACCCTGTTGAGATAAGTTTTGGGCGAAAATACCTCGAATCCTCGTCGGATCCATATTCTGAACCCTGGCTGGTCTGACCAAGCCCATGAGTCTGATCTGACCGGACCTGGCCGGTTGGACCGACCTACCATAGCCGGTCAGACTGGCCTTTGCCAGGTTTGACATATTTTCGGTCAAAAATACCATTTTTTAGTATTTGCCTAATTTGACCATTAATGCCATTTTTGGCTATAAACACTATCTTTGAGGAAATCTGCCCTCGACCAGCTACAAGGCAGGTATGGAGGATCAAGCCGGTTGAGATAACTAACCCGGATCCTAGTCCTAGGGACGACGACGACAACACACTCGACGATGATTATATGCCGGTCTCTGAGGGGCCTGCACCTTAGGCGATGCAGATGAACGTCATCATGCTGCCCGCCGAGTTCGCCCTACCACCAGGTGAGGTCAAGGTCGCTCCATTGAACCTCGGCCCACATAATGCTATTTTCGAGAAACCCTAGGATATGTCTCATCATAGAAAGCCTCTCTATGTTAGGGGTCACATTGAAGGGAAGCCGATCTCCAGGATGCTTGTTGACGGTGGCACCACTGTAAACCTAATGCCTTACTCTCTATTGAAGAAACTTGGCAGGGGCGAGGAGAACTTAAAGAAAACTAACCTAATGCTCAACAACTTCAATGGTGAGAGTTCCAAGGCCAAGGGCGTACTCTCCATGGAGTTGACAGTAGGCAACAAGACGTTGCCAACAACATTCTTTGTCATTGACTGTAACACCCCAAATTTTCAAAGAAATAAAAATATTATTTAATTCAATTTCCTGGATTTTATTATTTTGAAAATACTTTTAAATGCCCTTCTATACCATTTTGAACTACAACATAGAGTTAATGACCAAACCAGGAGCTAACAATTTTTGTATAGACTCCCAAGGCCAAAATATATTTTTGAGAATTTTTATAAATTTTTACCAAGTTTGGAAGTAGCCCTAAGATTTTAATCTATTTCCTGGAATTATTTTTATTCGGAAATGTTTTGAAACAGTATTGGGCCTCCCTCTTCCCTTTCTCTCTCTCCCGGCTAGCCGAGCCCATCACCCTCGCCCGCCTCTGGCTGACAGCCCAACCCCACCTGTCGGCGCCGATCGCCTCCCCTCGCGCGCGCGCCCGACACCACGGCCCCACCCGTCAGCCCTCTCCCTCGTGCACTCGCGCCCGCTGGCCAGTGGCCCCCCGCCTGTCAGTACCGTCGTCTACCTCCCGCCTCCGCCCCCAAATTCTTCCAGCCGACGACCCCCGCCTCGGATCCGCCTCGCTAGCCCCTCCCACTTTAATTCGACGCCATTAAACGGTCCCCCGCGTTCTCCCGGCTGTTTCCCCCCGTTAACCCACGCCATTAAGCCACAGGATCAACGCTGCGCGTGCATGGCTGAGCCCTCGCCGGCGAGTAAATCCCCCCCCTCGGCTTTCCTTGTATACAATGCCCGTTAACCCTCGCCGGTACCCCTATTTAACCCCCTAGCCTCCACCGCGTCCGACCCCCACAACCATTCGCGGTGAAGACAAACAGAGCGCCCTCGCTTTGATTTTTAGCGCACCGCCGCCGCCCACGCTCCAGCCGTCGCTCGCCATTGCCGGAGTCCCCCTCCGTCCTCGCCGACCGCACCGCTGCGACCGCAAGGACCGCCCCGACCTCGGCACACCTTCGCTGGCCAAGGAGACCACCGGATCGTCGTCGCCGTCAAGTACCCGAGGAACCCATCGCATCTACCCTCACCGCCGATCACCGCCCGTCGTCCTCCATCGCCGTCAAAGGTACCGTCGTGACCGCCGTAGCATCCTCTTTCCATTTCTAGGCTTAGCTAGGGCCGTCGTCGCTCGCCGTGGCCCCTGGCCCGCTTGCCGTCGTCGGAGAAGATGACCAGCATGGGTCGAGTACCCGTGCCGTGTCGGATTCGATCCCGACCGTGCGATCGAGATCGAGCGGCGCCAGTTACACCACGTGCGCGATCTAATCCGCACCGTCGGATCTGATCGAAGCGGTATCTTTTAATCTCGTGCGTTCATTTCTATTTAAAACCCGCACTCGATCTCGTGCGTCCACGTAGTACCCTTTCGCGTGTTTTAATCGTGGCCGTCCGTTATCACTTAACCATCCCGCCTCGCTCTCGCGCGTTGGATCTGGATCCAACGGTCCAGATTGGGCCGGACCACGCGCACAGTGCGCGGGTTCACCGTGGGCCTGGCTCACCGTGGACCCGAGGGGATTTAAATTTAAAATAAATTCCAGAAAACTGTTTAAAACTTGTAAAATTCATATCTGGCGCATTTCAACTTCAAAAATTACCATTCCAATTTCAGAAAATTTGTAAAATTATTCTCTACATGTTCATACAATAAAAACAGTAGGTTTACTTTGACTTTTTATGTTTATTTAAATAGGTATTCAAATACCCTTAGGGTAAAAATATTAATTTGATTATTTAAATTCCAGTGAAGCTTATATTTATTTATTCCCTGTTAATATGAACAAACCACTAAGTTTTCTATGGACCCTTCATTTTAAATTTATTATAAAACTTAAAAATGAGAATAATCACTTTTAAAACCCTTTTTCAAAGGACAACAGTTCATTTTAAATTCTTTTAAAATTATTTATAAAATGAATTTCAGAACCTTAACAATTTAATTTATTTCCAATCAAACCAACTTAAACCTATGAGTTTATTGTATGTTATATTGTTTGATTGAATGTTGTGTTTATTTTATTTTATTTTACTTTATTTACATTGGAAAGACTACGACGCCGTCGAGGAACCGGAGTATTTCCCGGAAATTCCCCCCTCACCCTTCGCTGAACAAGGCAAGTCACCAAACCACATTTTTGAGCATATTGAACCCATGTTTCATTAAACTATCGCTAAAACACATAGGTTATACATGAATTAGTCAAATGAAACCCTTACAATATATTTATTTAGGATCCCCCGACCTTGATGTGCAACCCAAGCCATGCTATCTCACCTAACCTCCTTGTCACCTTATGATTAATGTTATTAGCTAGTGTCCAATGTATTGACACGATCGCTATAGGATAAAAATGAGTCGTAGCAACATGGTTCTACTATATGATCCCCATTGTTTCTTATCTATGGAATTCTGTCGGTGATGAGTTGTGGTTATGAGTGGATGCATGGTGGGTTCTGGGTGCAAGCTAGGGCATTGGTCGGTAGCACCCGGGGCACTATAAGGACCGGTCTGCGGGATCCGTTGCAATACACTTCCATACTAACCACAAGTCTAATGGGTAAGTCCTAACTAAGGTATGGAGTGTTCCAAACCGAGGCCACCATTTGGAGATGGGTCAAGCAGCACCTGCGAGTGGCTTGTACCAATGTGGCGCAAAAGGGGGTGCGACGTTAGCCGGGATGCGGCCCGGCGCGCCGGCGAAACCTAGAGCGGGTGGTTATCGCTTGGAGCATTTCATGCTGAGGTTTTGGCACGAGTTCCCGTGGTATGGGTCATCTCGTTTGGGATGAGTGCGTGCCTTGTGGGTACAGTAGTACATCTCTGATCATAGTCATTAATCTTTTCGAAAAGCCGAGCCCACGGTCAAGGGCGGGTTGCGTGACATCCCACAGTTAGATTACTTTGAATATGTATGTGCATGATGATTTGACATGTAAGGACTGTTGTGCGAGGAGGTAAAATGTACTCCTCGAGTTAGATGATGTTATTATCGTTCATGTTTACTTTCCGCATGATAAAACTTGACTACATTAACTGCAATAACTGAAAATGTACTTTTCCGCACTTTTAGCCAATTACCCTTCCTTGTTTATTACCTTGCATTATTATTGCATTTGCGGTGGCTTGTTGAGTACTTTTGTACTCATACCCGTTGGACCCCACAGAGGATGCCTACTATGAAGACGGTCTGGAGTAGCGACCCAGTCAAGAAGAAAGATCCTGAAGAAGGCGTTCGTCATGCAGTCTATTTTTATTATTTTATTCACACTCTTATGTAATAATATGGTCTGCGTACCATGAATACTTGTCGTATGTACGTTGTCGCATGATGAACCTCTTGGATTATTGTTTTTCTTTGGAAATTCAATAATGTTCCGATTTCGGTAAATCGGGGCGCTACATTGACGTACATCGATTGTTTCGCATGGGAGTATAGCGAGATGCCCGGATTAAGCCGCGAGCTTGTGAATCATCGGCTACCTATTAAACACGGATTTAGGCCTTATAAACAGCCCCCTCGTCGCTTTAATTCGACCGTCTATGACCGAGTTAAAGAGGAGATAGAACGATTACTCAAGGCTGAGTTTATTAGGCCATGCAGGTATATTGAATGGGTCACTAACATTGTGCGTGTAGAGAAGAAAGCGAGCGGCAAAATACGAGTTTGCATTGATTTCAGTGATCTAAACAAGGCCACTCCATAGGACGAGTATCCCATGCCGATAGCCGACATGCTAATCAATGATGCTTTAGGACACAAGGTACTAAGTTTTCTTGATGGCAACGCTGGTTATAATCAAATTTTATGGCCGAAGAGGACGTCTACAAGATAGTCTTTCGATGCCCTAGCTTTGTCGGCTTGTTTGAGTGGGTCATTATAACTTTTGGTTTAAAGAATGCTGGCACTACATATGAACATGCTATGAACTTGATCTTTCATGACTTGCTAGGATTTATGTTAGAAGTATACATAGATGATGTCGTAGTCACATCGGACGCTATGGGAAACCATTTAGCCGATTTGAAAGTTGCTTTCGATAGGATGCGAAAATATGGCTTCAAAATGAACCCACTCAAATGTGCTTTTGGCGTGTCAGCAGGCAAGTTCTTAGGATTTATGATTTAATGAAAGAGGCATAGAAATTGATCCTAAGAGGCTTGAAAAGATTAGAAACTTTGCAGCACCGACATGCAAGAGAGACGTACAGAAGTTGCTAGGCAAGATGAATTATTTGCGTCGCTTTCTATCTAACTTGTCTGGCAAAATTGATGCCTTTGACCCCATACTCTGGCTAAAGAATGAAGTCGGGTTCACTTGGGGGGCAAGTCAACAAAGCGCCTTTGAAAAAATTAAAGAGTGTTTTTCATCACTGCCCATGGTGAGATGACCAAAAGCCGGAATTCCATTTCGGTTGTACATCGCCGCAGAAGAAAGCATGATAGGAGTCGTGCTAACCCAGGAGGTGGAGGGAAAGGAGTACATTATCACATTCTTGAGCCGCCGCTTGCTGGACGCTAAAACCAGGTACATGTTTGTGGAGTGTTTATGTTTATCACTTTATTACGCATGTACCAAATTGCGTCACTATCTTCTCCCTACTACATGTATTGTCGCTTGCCAAACCGATGTTATAAAATACATGTTGCAAAAGCCGATTCTAAGTGGAAGAATCAGAACGTGGGCTTATGCTTGATTTGGCTTATGAACCTCTGAGGGCTATGAAAGGCCAAATTGTCGCTAATTTTATAGTTGATCACCACGTGGACGTCAATTGGGGTGACGATATTGCTCTAATTGAGGTAGTGCCATGGAAACTTTATTTTAATGGTTTAGCTTGCAAGAATGGCCAAGGTATTAGGGTAGTTCTCATATCACCTAGTGGAATGCACTTTGAAACCTTGGCCCGTTTAGAATTTCCCTCTACAAATAACCAAGCTGAATATGAGGCTTTATTTATAGGACTTGAATTGCTAGAATCCATAGGTGCTAAACATGTTCATGCGCATGGCGATTCTTTGTTAATAGTGCAACAAGTAGCTAAAAGTGCTCAATGTTTTAACGGCTTGCTAAATAGTTACTTGGATAAATGTTTAGACATAGTTGCTACTTTCGACGACTTTAAAATTTCTCACGTGTCCAGAGAAGTCAACTCAATGGCAAATGATTTGGCTTAGAAAGCATCTGGCTATCAAGTCAAGAGAGGAAGATTTTCCATACAGAAAAGGCCAATGCTTCAACCCACTGCTGAAGCTAGAGACTTCGGACTAGTGCGAGGCCTGCTGGACACACTGGGTCGAACCCCCCTGGCCACCAGAGGGTGTCATGTGCTGGAGCCCTCATGCCGAAGCCCTTCATCCGCCGGAGGGCCCTACTCGCCGGGACCCCCGCATCGGAGCCTTCTGGACAGCAGAAGCCTCTAGGAACTAGACCCCTCCGGTGGGAAGCTTCGGCCTAATCGGCTCCGCACGGCCAATCCAGCTATCCTTCGGTAGGAACAGGAAAGGCCCGGGGGGCACTCCGAAGTTAGCCATTTAGACATCACTCTAGGAAAGGAGTTAGCAAACCCTCCTAGTGTCCGTGAGGATGATTGGAGGATTCCAATCGTCCAATATTTAAGAAATCCCAATCAAAAGGTGGATCAGAATGTTCGGCGACAAGCGTTTAAATTTATGTTGCTAGATGATGTATTATATCGCCGAACTATTGATCGAGTAATCTTAAAGTGTTTAAATGATGAAAAATCCAAAGTAGCTACGGGAGAAGTCCATGAAGGGCTTTGTGGCACTCATCATTCGTCCTAGAAGATGAGTTAGATGCTCAAAAGAGCAGGTTTCTACTGGCCGACTATGACTGAGGTTTGTTTTAGATATTATAGAGGGTGTGAAGCATATCAAAAGTTTGGTAAATTCAGCTAGCTCCTGCTTCATCGCTTAACCCTATTATCAAACCATGGTCATTTCGAGGTTGGGGTTTAGACTTCATCGGCCAAATTTATCCTCCTTCAAAAGGGCATCGGTTCGTGTTATTTGAGACAGATTACTTCACCAAATGGACCGAAGCCATGTCTCTCAATAATATGACTCACAATGAGGTAATTGATTTTATCTTGAAGCACATTCTACATAGATTCAGTATTCCCCAAACTCTCACTACAGATCAAAGTACTTCATTTGTTGCTAAAGAAGTGAGAGACTTTGTCGAATTTTATGGTATTAAGTTGTTAAACTCTTCACCATACTATTCTCAAGCCAATGGTTAGGACGAGTCTAGTAATAAAACCGTGATTAAGCTCATTAAAGCCAGCTCCAACGCAGTTCTTACACAGGCGCTTAAGCAGAAAAAATCGGTTTTTTTTCAAAACCGGATGCTCCATGGAAAGAGGCGGTGCCAAACGTAGCATCGATGCTCTGCTGATGCTTACAAAAATAATCAGGAGCAGCTTGAGGAGGTGCTAGTCCCAACCAACCAACAAAGCCATGCGCGATAACTAAAAATGTGCATAGTAGCTACCAGAAACCAATTTATTGTGCGGCAGAATTGCATGTGCAGAATTGCACTATGGCCGATTCCCAGCAAATGAACTCAGAGAGCCAAATTGCATGACTGTATCACAAAAAAGTACTGCTCAGATAACAACTGAATAAGCTACTTATTTTGTTCAGTCGACATTTGTGAATCGAGAAAAAAACAAAGAGCATATCAAGGTTTTACGGGAGGGATTCATCGCATCAATCGATTCAGTAATAATATATTTCTTTCTCATGCAATCGAAACTACACAAATCAACTTTGCCATCACATAAACAAACCCAATGCGATTAAAGTCCGGAAGCAAAAAAGAAAAGATGACGCCCAAATCTAGAGGTGGCCATAGCACAAAGAAGCTAACCGCAGGCGGTGGAAGATGAAGAAAAACAAGGCAGTCTCGGTGACGCCAGGCAGACAACAGCCGCTTCCCCATGTTCCTGAACCAAGCGCGACAACACCTCGCCTCCTCCTCCTTCTTCACCCCTCCTCCTAACACGGAGGGGCCCGGTCAAATCGAGGTCGAGAAGCGCGGGATGGGCCGGGGGAGGGTTCGACGAGAGAGAGAGGAGGTTGTCTGTACCTTGTCGAGCCGAAGGGGAGGGGAATTTAGAGGCAAAGGAAGAAGAGGGGAGGGGCGGAGGAAGAAGAGGGGACTCGTGGAGGGTGATGCTGTAGTGGTGGAGGGGCAGAGGGTGACTATGTGCGAGAGCTGGGTGACAAAGCACAAAATCAGTTCAGATAATTAACTGATTTAACTATTATAGCACTATAAATAAGAGATTAGCATTGGATAATAGGATGCTTAATAAGATGCTATGATTTCAAAAATTAAGTTTAAGCACCTTTCTTTAGCATATTGCATTGGAAAATGAGGCTCTTACACAAAATGTTTAGCACATTTTATTACTTTAGCATTTCTTTAAGCATCCGTGCATCGGAGATGGCCTAAGAAGATGAGAAACCATGTTGAAGAACATGGGTTTGATACTCCAGATGTGAGGAGTGATTGTCAATGGAAGTCAAAGAAGAAGAGAAATGAACATCTGCCGAGTCTGAGGCGCGTGTGACTTAGGTACACGGGCAGCGAGCAATAGCCGGGCAGAGGAGCCGCGGAGTCAGGCTGCCTAATCCGGGTACATGGGCTAGGAGAGGCAGAGGATTCACTGGTCTGTTGACTGGGGTTGACTCAGGTACACGGGCGGCGAGAGATTGCTAGGCTGAGGAAGCTGTGGGGTCGGGTCGGCCCAATCCGGGTACCCGGTGCAAAGATGGTGGACGCTTTGTCAGTTTTGGCGCAAAACTAACAACCTATGATTATTTTGTTTTTAGGATATTAAAATTTAGTTTTTAAGTCCAGAATATTTTTATTTGAGTCAAGTGATTTTTCTAAGAATATTTTAGTAATTTTCGGAATTTATTTTAGAGTCAGTGTTAATTTACCCTAGAGGTAAATTAGTCTTTTCATGTATTAGGAGTCTCCTATAAATAGGCCCCTATCCCCCTAGGGATAGATGACTGTTATTTTTATTATTCTCAAGATCAATCTACAGTCCACCGTCGCCTCGTTTCTTTTTCGTTTTTCTTTGGCACCGAGCTTTTTCCTGTGGCCGTCACACCGGCTCCTCGTCTCCCACGGCTGGCGCACTTTCCAGGAAGCAGCAGGCCTTTTCCTCGCACAGCGCACGAAGATTAAAAGTAGTGCCTAAATTTTTTCTCTCCGTCGGCGTCACATCGGCGCTGTGAGCTGCTGCGGTCAAGCTTTTGGCGCATGCATGCTGAAAAGGCAGGCAGCCCGTGGTGGGTCCCACGACGGTGTGCACCTGGCTTGATCTCGACGGTAGCATAGCACGGCTACAAATTTGCTGCTCTTTTGATATGTTCCACGCGCACGGCACGGCTTTCCAGGCGGCGGAAATCGCTGGTCGGATCTTCTGAGTTTCGGCGCGGTGAGGTCAACGACGACGTCATGCAGGTAAGTTTTTTAATTCCCCTATTTTTAGCAGTTTAGTTAAACCAATAGTTATCTAGCTTTAATTAGCATAAAAATTAATCTTGTAGTTAATATTTTAATCTGTTAAATGTTTATCTCGTATTATTTATTTAAGTAGTTCTTTTTAATCTACTCATATAAAAAGAAAAATTTATTAGTCGCAGTAAAATTTTTTAGCCTAGTTTTTTTTCGTGCAATATTTTCGGTTTATCTGAATTAATTTTTAATGATCCATGTTTTATTCATTTGATTAGTATTTTATCTCTAGACTGAAATATAGATATCTCGTGATTTATCTAAGTGTTTTTATTTACTGTAGTTATTTTATTTAGTTTAGTTTATTTTATTTTAGAATATCATTTTAATTAGGATACCAGTTGTTTTTAAGCTAGACAACTTTAATTCCTGAAATTTGCTTTGCTAATATCATTTGTCTAGTTAAGTTCATTTGAGTGTTAGGATTAAGATATAGTTTAGCAAGAAATTTTTAGGCGCCCATTCACCCCCCCTCTGGTCGCTACTTTCGTTCTTACAAGTGGTATCAGAGCGAGGTTAGGATTTTCTAATATCTTAACTAATTCTAAACCTAGGTAGTGACCATGACGTCTTCTGGTAAAATCCTGTCCGTAAAAGCTTTTGGCTACACTTTTGGAAGACTCGCATGCGAGCATACCTTATGAGCCAAAGCTCGGACATATGGGAGAGTTGTGTTCATCCTACTTTCACCATAGGGACTATTGCTTCGGATATTGCTGCAGATGTAGTTACACAACATCAAAATAATAGTAAAGCGGTGAACATTTTATTTTCTGGTCTAGGTCTTAGTGAGTTTGAGCGTGTTAGCCATCTCACCACTGCTCGAGAGATCTGGGCTACCCTCTAGGCACACCATGAGGGGACAGCTCAGGTCAAGACTAGACTCTACCAGACCTACCAGCGTGAGTATGAAAATTTCTCACAGAAGTCGGGTGAGACTTTTGAGGCCTTGTTTGGTCGTTTTCAATCGATCATTAACAAGCTTCGCGTCAACAAGGCCGAGCGTGATCAGCTGGTCTCGGATCATGAATAGGCGCTTAAGGTTCTCCATACCTTGGACCCTAAGATCTAGGAGATCAAGGTCTCATCTATTGTTGAGAGCGCGTCTTATGATACCTTGACCGTCGCAGAGCTTTTTAGTAAGCTCAAGGCCTCAGAGGTTGATATCCAGTTGAGATCAAATCTCACTGGTTCTAGTTCAAAGACTTTGGCGCTTGTGACACCGTCTGCTGATCCTAATGCCATGAGTTGTACTACCTTTTCCTTGATGTCTATCTCTGAGGAACACCTTGATACTCTAGGAGATGATGATTTGTGCTTGTTTAACAACCGGGTGCGACGTGTCTATGATAAGAGAATGTTTAAGAGACACGGCACAAAATCCAGATGCTTTGAGTGTGGTGATACAGGTCATTTCATTGCCGACTGCCCCAAGCAGAAGAATTACAAGAAGGGAACCGGCGGCAACTCCTACGACTCCGACAAGTACGACAACTCCACAAAGGGCAATCCCAAGACGAGATTATTTCGAAAGGCTTTGAAGGACAACAGGTGTGAGAACAAGAAGCGAGACAAGGCTTTCTTCGCTGAGATGGAGAAAAACTACTCCAAGAGATCCTCGTCTTCCTCCTCATCTTCGAGTTCAAGTGATGAAGAGATCGTGATCAGGAAGGGGAAGGACAGGGACGATCTGGCGGGCCTCTATTTCATGGCCTTCGGGGACAAGCCGAAGAGACGTTCACGTGACATCTGAAGACCCCACAAGAGCTTTTGCTCAATGGCTCTTGGGGAGAAGAAAGAAAAGGACTCCTCCTACGACTCCGACGACGATGACGATGAGAAGGTATCATCCTATGAACAAGAAGTTGTTAATTTACTAGAACAGAACCGTCAGGAGTTGAAGTATCGGGAGAAACTTCTTAGAGGGGCTAAGAAGAGGATAGATGAACTTGAGAGTGAGCTAGCCACGGTGAATGGCAAGATTGAGAGTTTGTCTTCTTCCCCTCACTTGGGTGATAGTGGTGAGTGCCCTAACTGTGAGGTGTTGTTGTGTGACCTGACGACTCTTAAATCCAGGTACACAGAGAGAGTAGATGAGAGTGACGCCTTGACCACTGAGCTTGAGAGCGCTCAGCAGGAGCTAAAAGATGCTCATGCCACTGTCGTCGTACCTTGTGTAGACTGCCCATCCCATTTAGCTAGTATAGCTGAGCTGAGAGCCAAGAGTGATGAGCAGTTGAGCGAGTTAGCTGGAGTGAGAGCTAAGTTGGAGCAGACTAAGCTAGATCTTGAGACCTTGTCAGTTCCACCCACTGTTTGTGAGAACTGCTTGTCCATTAGAATGGAGTTGATCAAGCTAAAAGCTGAGAAGTCTGTCGAAGTTGATAAAGAGTGTGAGATCTGCTTGTCTCAGATAGAGGTGTTAGCTTCTTTGAGAGAGGAGCTAGCTGATGTTCAGAACGAGAACTTTTACCTCTGTCAGATCTTGAGTTGGATTAGTGCCCGAGAGCCACAGCTTAGCATGATGATCTAGCAGTTCAAGAGACAGGATGGGTTTGGGGTAGGTTACACCTATACCAAGGTTGATTTTGAGAGTGCCATTAGCCGAGCAGTGGAATGGAGTAAGATGACTCCCGAACAGAGATATCCCAAGACTCACTCCACTGAGTCCTTTAAGGATAGTTAGCCCAAGGATGGAGTGATCCAAGAACAACATAAAGCTCCACCTAAGAAGCAGATTTGGGTTCCAAAGCCTAAAACTCTCCACACTTCTCTTGATTCTTTACCTGGACCCTCTCACACCAAAGATGCTACACCCAACACCACCAAGCCTAAGAATCCTAAGCCACAACAACATCCCAAGAAGCCTACCTATCATTATGAGTTTTGTCAAAGAGACGGGCATCTTGTGGAGTTTTGCTTCAAGAGGAAGCGGGTTGAGCGAGAAGAGAGAGCTCGAGGTAGGCAGGAGCAGTTTTACCAGCAGGGTGGTAGACAGAGAGTTCCTCTACGTAGAGAGAGGCTAGAGGCCAGGCCACGTCGTGTAGGTGGTGGTAGAGGAGACGGTTTTTATGATCGTACTCCGGAGGGTGGTTTTTGTTCTGGCAGAGCTCCAGATCGTCATGGATACGGTTTTGGACCTTGTGACCGTGATTTTAGGCATAACAGAGGACCACACTTTGAGCCGCATTTTGGTCCAAACTCATATGATTCATTCTACTTTCCTACTTACAAGCAGATGGCTCGACACTAGTTTAGTACTTTTGCTAGACCTGGTGGTCGACCATTTGCTCCCGCTCATGACCATTGATCTTGCAGGATCGAGGACTGGAGGACGTATGGATCATGGATTCAGGATGTTGTCGCCATATGACGAGACACCGCAAATGGTTCTCTAGCCTCACTCCCCTGAGCTCCAAGGAATACATCACTTTCGGGAACAGTGGTCAAGGGAAGGTACAAGGTATCGGGTCGATTCGTATTTCTGATTATTTCTCTTTGAAGAATGTTGCTTTAGTTGGAAATCTGAACTTTAATCTAATTTCTGTTTCGCAACTGCTTGAGGATGGTTTAGAAGTGCGCTTTAAGAAGGGCATGTCTTATGTTGTCGATTCTAGAGGATCTTTAGTTTGCCGAATCTTACCTTTTGGTAAGGTTTTTCGTATTGATTTCTCTAGTTCTTCTGGCCCTTCTCACTGTCTGATGGTCGGATCCTCCTCTGAGCTATGGAAGTGGCATAGAAGGTTAGGTCATTTGAGCTTTGATCTACTTGTTAGATTGAGGTCTATGGATCTTATCCGAGGATTGCCTATGCTTAAGATGGAGAAGAATTTAGTGTGTCATCCCTGAAGTCATGGGAAAATGATTGCCGCTTCTCACGCACCTGTGACTCAGGTGATGACTTCGTACCCAGGAGAGCTGTTGCACATGGACACAGTAGGTCCAGCTCGAGTACGCTCAGTCGGTGGGAAGTGGTACGCCCTTGTGATCGTTGACAATTTTTCTTGATTTTCGTGGGTTTATTTTCTAGAGTCTAAGGATGAGACTTTTCAGTATGTTCATGACCTGATTTTGAAGCTGAAGAACGAGAACAACGGTCTGATGCGAGCAATTTGTTCGGACAACGGATCTGAGTTTAAGAACTCTACGTTCGTCAGTTTTTGTAGTGATCAGGGTCTTGATCATCAGTTCTCTGCTCCTTACACTCCCCCACAGAACGACGTTGTGGAACGAAAGAACCGCACGCTTGTCGAGATGGCCAAGACGATGCTTGATGAGCATAGGACTCCTAGGCGTTTTGGGGCTGAAGCAATGAACACAGCTTGCTATCTTGCCAATCGCATTTTTCTTAGATCTTATTTAGGTAAGACGTCATATGAGTTGCGGTTTGGTAGACAGCCCAAGGTGAGTCACTTGCGAGATTTTGGATGCAGGTGCTTTGTGCTTAAGAAGGGAGGGCATCTAGACAAGTTTGAGTCTCGTTGCTGGGATGGAGTCTTTTTTGGTTATGCTTTGCATTCACGAGGCTTTCGTGTTTGGAACCTAGACTCCCAGATGCTTGTTGAGACTTGTGAGTTTTCCTTTGATGAGTCTTTGCCCTCGCCGACTCCTTCTTTTGAACTTTCTGGAGATGATGAGCTTGGAGAGTCCATCTTTGAGGAAGATGATGACCCTCCTGCTGATGATGAGGGTGGACCCTCTGCACCGCCTGCAGACCCCACACCTTCTAAGACTTCGACTGAGGATGAGGATGGACCTCTAATTACTCCATCTACTTCGATCGAGCCTCCTCAGCTGAGTCCAGAGGTGCAAGGTGTTGACTCCGGTGAGATGACCTCTCAGCCGAGTCCAAAGGAGCCAGTTGCTGATTTAGGTGAGGTGACTTTAGATCCCCTAGGATCCCGTGCAGTTAAGCGTGATCACCCTTCAGAGCTCATCATTGGTGATCTTACGGAGAGATCCTTATGGTCTTCAGGTTGTTCTCTTGTTATGTTTGCTGAGTCTGCTTTTGTTGTTAGTTTTTGCCCCGAGACGTTTCTCATGCTCTATCTGATTCAAATTGGATAAACGCCATGCAAGAAGAGCTTGAAAATTTTGTTCGCAATCGGGTTTGGACACTAGTTGAGTTTCCACCTGGATGCAACACCATAGGCACCAAGTGGGTGTTTAAAAACAAACAAGGAGAAGATGGTGTTGTGGTGCGCTACAAAGCTTGATTAGTGGCACAGGGTTTTTGTCAAAAAGAAGGCATTGATTTTGAAGAGACCTTTGCCCCTGTTGCTCGCCTTGAGTCCATTCGTATTCTTTTGGCCTTTGCTGCTTCTAAAGGTTTTAAGCTTCATCAAATGGATGTCAAGAGTGCTTTTCTAAACGGGTATATAGAGGAGGAGGTCTATGTTAAGCAACACCCCGGTTTTGAGAACCCTAAATTTCCACGACATGTTTACAAGTTGCAGAAGGCTTTATACGGTCTGAAGCAGGCCCTCAGGGCTTGGTATGATCGCCTGAAGCAGTTCTTGTTGCAGAAAGGTTTTGTGATGGGTTCGGTGGACAAGACTCTTTTCATGCTTAGAGATGGCGCTGACTTATTGGTTGCTCAGATTTATGTGGACGATATTATTTTTGGTGGTTCTACTAAAGAGCTTGTATCCAAGTTTTCTGAGCAGATGCATAGCGAGTTTGAGATGAGTCTCATGGGAGAACTCAAGTACTTTTTAGGACTCCAGATCAAGCAGACCAAGGACGACATTTTCATCCACCAGAGTAAGTATACACGGGACATGCTAAAGAAATTTCATTTTGGTGGAGAGCTAAAGCCATAGATGACCCCAATGGGTACATCTAGAGATCTAGACAAGGACGAGAATGACATCAAGGTAAATGAGAGAGAGTATTGAGGGATGATCGGTTCGCTACTATACTTGACTGCGACGAGACCGGACATTCAGTTTGCCGTGGGTGTGTGTGCGCGTTTTCAGTCTTCGCCACGCGCATTTCACCGGCAGGCTGTGAAGCGTATTTTCAGGTATCTTACTTATGCTCCTGATTTAGGTCTTTATTATTCTGCTTCATCGTCTCTTGATCTAGCTGGTTTTTCGGACGCTGATTTTGGTGGGTGCCAGCTGGATCGCAAGTCGACTTCCGGTACTTGCCAGCTTCTTGGTTCTTCACTTGTTTCATGGTCTTCTCAAAAACAATCTGGAGTTGCGCTTTCTACTACTGAGACTGAGTATGTAGCTGCTGCTAGCTGCTGTTCTCAGTTGGTTTGGATGATTTTACTTTGAGGGATTTTGGGTTGTTCTTCCCTTCGAGAGTTCCTTTGTTTTGTGATAGCACCAGTGCAATTAGTGTAGGGAAAAACCCATATCTTCATTCAAAAATCAAACATATTGATGTCCGCTTTCACTTTCTGAGGGATCAATATGAGAAAAGAGTCATAGATCTTATTCATGTTGATACCCATCAGCAGTTGGCTGATATTTTTACTAAACCCCTAGATCAGTCTACTTTTTAGCATTTACGAGGGGATTTGGGAGTTGTGTATCCTTTTTAGGATACTTTGAGTCAGTTTTTCTTTTCTTTTTTATTTTTATTTCTTATTGAGTCTTTTTGTGTGCGTTCATATCATGCATAATCATCAATCACATTTTGAGCTTGCTTCTGTTATATGATTAATCTGCTTTACTTTTTCTAGCTAGTATATGTTTTTGATTACTTGTCAATGATCAAGTTCTGTTTCAATTCACATGATATATCTGATATTTGTCATATGCATGGCTTTTATGCTTTAAAATTGAAAAATGATCACCATTGCTTCTGGTAACTAGCATGTGTAGGTAGAATGCGTTCGCTATCTTTTACATGCCTTGTAGCTAGATCCTTACTTAGATGCAGATATGCAACTTGGACATCTATATGCTTTAAATATGACAAATGTGTTATAAAAATGATAAAAAATTCAGAAAAATGAAAAATTTATGCATCTTTACGATTATAAGAAAAGATCCAGGTGGGTTTGCTTTGTCGCATTGCATTGTTCTGGACTGCTTACCATAGCACTTTGGTATGAACTAGGACGGTGTAATGAATGTCAAGACCATTGTCTTAAGGTTCTGATGGTGCAGTTCTGGCCTAGGCTTGACTTGGTCGGTTAGCATAAGGTTTGACATGCAAATAACCCCTGGCAGAAATGAAAAATAAAAAGAAAAAGAAATAGTCTAAAAAATTTAAAAAGATGACAAGTTTGCTGAAGCACTTTGATTTGGACAATGCTTATCTTGGTAGATATTAGTTAGCTTTTGCATCTCATGCTTTACTCTGCTTGTCAACTAGAAAATGTGGTGATGCTTTTGTTTGCAAAAATCGAAAAATGCGTGCTAATGACTCTCTTTAGATATCATCTGTTGCACTGATCATGTCATGTATCTTAGACAATATATTTTTGCTATACCTGTTAGATGTTGTAATTGCAGTTAATCATATCTAAGAAGCATGCTTTTCACACTCCGCCTATACCCCATCTGCATTCATGGCATATTTTGAGGGGGAGCTGCATTTCAGGGGGAGTTTGTGTCTATGTCTCTTTAGAGTGCATTTAGTCTCACTTGATGAGTCCAATTGTCAACAAGGGGGAGAAATTTTGGAGTTTAGGGAACATTTTTAGCTTTCGCTGGGATTTATTTCAGGGGGAGTTCCTTGTTGGTAATTCTAAGATTGCACTTGCTTTTGAGTCTTTATTTTTGGTTAACCATAATGACCATTTTTCTTGCTTCTGTTTGGTTTTTGGTCATTAGGATTAAACTTTTATTTTCTTTCTTTTATTTTCTTTTGTCTTTGTTTTCCTATTTCCACATGTTTTGCAGGTTCTGAAGATGAGCTGAAGAGGGTGTTGACAATGCACTCATCAAGGGGAGATTGAGAAACCATGTTGAAGAACATGGGTTTGATACTCCAGATGTGATGAGTGATTATCAACGGAAGTCAAAGAAGAAGAGAAATGAACATTTGCCGAGTCTGAGGCGCGTGTGACTCAGGTACACGGGCAGCGAGCGACAGCCGGGCAGAGGAGCCGTGGAGTCGGGCTGGCCCAATCCGGGTACATGGGCTAGGAGCGGTAGAGGATCCACTAGTTTGTTGACTAGGTTTGACTCAGGTACACGGGCGGCGAGCGATTGCCGGTCTGAGGAAGTTGCGGGGTCGGGTTGGCCCAATCTGGGTACCCGGTGCGAAGACAGTAGACGCTTTGTCAGTTTCGGCGCAAAACTGACAACCTATGATTATTTTGTTTTTAGGATATTAAAATTTAGTTTTTAAGTCCAGAATATTTTTATTTGAGTCAGGTGATTTTTCTAAGAATATTTTAGTAATTTTCAGAATTTATTTTAGAGTCAGTGTTAATTTACCCTAGGGGTAAATTAGTCTTTTCATGTATTAGGAGTCGCCTATAAATAGGCCCCTATCCCCAATGGGGATAGTTGACTGTTATTTTTATTATTCTCGAGATCAATCTACAGTCCACCGTCGCCTCATTTCTTTTTCGTTTTTCTTCGGCACCGAGCTTTTTCCTGTGGCCGTCACGCCGGCTCCTTGTCTCCCACGGCTGGCGCACTTTCCAGGAAGCAGCTGCGGCGCGCACGGAGTGCAGTACAGTAGCAGGACTTTTCCTCGCACAGCACATAGAGATTAAAAGCCGCACCTGAATTTTTTCTCTCCGCCGGCGTCACATCGGCGCTGTGAGCTGCTGCGGTCAAGCTTTTGGCGCATGCATGCTGAAAAGGAAGGCAGCCCATGGTGGGTCCCACGACGGTGTGCACTTGGCTTGATCTCGACGGCAGCATAGCACGGAGACAAATTTGCTGCTCTTTTGATCTGTTCCATGCGCACAGCACGGCTTTCCAGGCGGCGGAAATCGCTGGCCGGATCTTCTGAGTTTCGGCGCGGTGAGGTCAACGACGACGTCATGCAGGTAAGTTTTTTAATCCCCTATTTTTAGGAGTTTAGTTAAACCAATAGTTATCTAGCTTTAATTGGCATAAAAATTAATCTCGTCGTTAATTTTTTAATCTTTTAAATGTTTATCTCGTATTATTTAATGAAGTAGTTCTTTTTAATCTACTCATATAAAAAGAAAAATTTATTAGTCGCAGTAAATTTTTTTAGCCTAGTTTTTTTCGTGCAATATTTTCGGTTAATTTGAATTAATTTTTAATGATCCATGTTTTATTCATTTGATTAGTATTTTATCTCTAGGCTGAAATATAGATATCTCGTGATTTATCTAAGTGTTTTTATTTACTGCAGTTATTTTATTTAGTTTATTTTATTTTATTTTAGAATATCATTTTAATTAGGATACCAGTTGTTTTTAAGCTAGACAACTTTAATTCTTGAAATTTGCTTTGCTAATATCATTTGTCTGGTTAAGTTCATTTGAGTGTTAGGATTAAGATATAGTTTAGCAAGAAATTTTTAGGAGCCCATTCACCCCCCTCTGGTCGCTACTTTCGGTCCTACAGAAGAAAATCGAAGAGTTCTCTAAAAGGTGGCATGAAGTGCTTTCAGAAGCATTATGGGCTTGTAGAGTTGCGAAACACGGTGCTACCAAAGTTAGTCCATATGAGTTCGTATATGGGCAAGATGGCTTATCGGTCGATGAATATGAAATTCTTTTGAAAGACGATTTAGAATAAGTGATCGATAAGAGGTTAAGGGCTTTAGAAGCTATAGAGAAGGACAAAAGAAGAGTAGCTAGAGTCTACAATAAGAAATTTAAACCAAAATCGTTTCAAGTTGGTGACTTGGTTTGGAAGACAATTTTGCCCTTAGGCACTAAGAGCCCTAAATTTGGTAAATGGTTGCCTAGTTGGGAAGGTCCTTTCAGAATAGCCAAAATCGTTCCAGGTAATGCATACGTGTTAGAATCGTTACAAGGAGAGCGGTTTCGAAGAGCCTTGAATGGCAGGTACTTGAAAAAGAACTTGCCTAGTGTGTGGCAAAGCGCTTGAAAGTGTCGAAAAAGTCTGATATGGGAGATATCATCCTTAGCCTGTTATGCTTTTAGTTCACTTAGTTCACTAAAAGGCAGGGGGAATGTGTTGATAGCAAAAAATGGCATTAATGGTCAAGATTGTTAAAATATAAATTTTGGTAATTTGGGCCAAAAATAGGCAAGCCCTGGATCAGGCCAAAGCCCTGGATCAGGCCAAAGCCCTACAGGGTCAAAGGCCCATTGAGCCTTGGGCTTCAGAAGCCTTCTAGCGGCCTGCTACCTTCGGCCCAAAGGCCATCGGAGGCCTGCCTAGCCGAAGCTTTGGCCCGAGGAGCAGGCTTCGGTAGGCCCTGCCGAAGGCCCACTTCGGGCTGATATCCATAGATAGAGTTTGAGTCTAATTCTAGCTAATTTTATCTCTATGTTTGATTAGGCCAAATCCTACTAGATTAATTTTAGAGATTAGAAGACTAGCCCCTATAAATATAGGGGTGAGGCCGGTTCATTAAACCCCCCAACACAAATCAATCACAAAGCCCTAGATTTGAACTGTACCTTTACTTTTATTTACATTTTTGCAACCTTCGTGGGTTTGCCTAGAAGCCCTCCGCTGGCCATGCCAAAACCGTGGTATGCCTTGCTACTTCACTCATGAAATACCCATTAATCTACGTAACAGAATGTTATTGCCTTGTTACTTCGCTTGTGAAGTATCCGTTAATCTACGTAATAGATTGCTACCTTCGTTTCTCTACTACAACACTTAGCGGATTCGGTCCATAGGTCGAATTGGCACTTGATCTCTGTTCTTTTGCAGGTTTTCATGCTAGGAGCCACTTTGCCGGAGGTGTCCGGAGCTAGGAGACTGGTTTATGAGGCTGCTGGAACACCCTTCGTTGGGAACACTACTTCGACTACTCGTGCCGGACCGTCACGTTGTTGTCAATTTTACCAGGTCCCTCACACCAACACGCTCCACAGCAGGCTTCGTCGCGTCAGGCTTCGCCACATTTGTACCCACGCTAGACGAAGTCACGCCAGTGCGTTGCATTGGAGATATTTTGTCATGTCAAAGACTTCGCGCTGAACCCCACTGTTCGGAGGTGATTTTACGTCGAGATCTGTTTGGAGCCTGCCTTCGCCAGATCAGTCCAAACGCCGAAGACTACCTTTGGCGAGACCCTTCGCATCAGACGCCGAAGGCTACCTTCGGCAATACCCTTCGCACAATACACTTCGAATCACTTAGGCTCCGTTCAGCTAGCTGGTTTATTTTATCTAATATATTTCTTTTTGGCTAATTGGATTATTTCGGTGTGATCTGATTACCTGGCGACTCCACCCCCTTGCCACTATTAAGGGTAGTCAGAACACGACGTCAGTGTTGTGTTACGCTTAGGCTTGTCCCTAAGTATCCGCGCACTTTTGGATCATCGAACTGACCCAAGTGCCGGAGCACGTTTTTGTGTCAACACATAGCCACTAGGATGGGTCAGTCTTACCATCGTACGGTGTGACCCCCGTTGAGCAAAAGTTGTAGGGCCATTTGACCCATCGTAGTCATTCGGAGAAGGCGGGGAATCCATCATGGCACAAGACATCAGGGTTGGGGTGGTTTATCCCCGGTGTGCCATTGTCTTGGTCATACTATTTGTGGCGACATAGCTCCCCTTGCTCTCGTTCTTTTTGATGATGAACGATGGCATTGCGTGCGTCGAGCCGATCATTGATGTTGTGACAAGCATCACCAACGTAGGAGCTTCCTCCGTGCTCGCTTTAGTGATCACGGTCCCACCGTCTAGAGGGTCGAGAACATGAACTCTGGTCTTAAGACTGAGGTCGGTGCGATGGTGCTAGCTCAACCAGCTTTGTGGCTACTGCCTGGGTCATGGCTCGAGCTCTTTGGAGCTCGGGCATGTCGGGAGTGCAGCCAGTGTCCTTTCAATGGTGACTAGGTTCATCGTGGGCATGTGGTACACGTCGTGACCTTCGAAAGCCACAATGTATGCAGCTTGTTCACCTTGCCGAGAGGTTCAAGCCTTATCACAGTCCTCGTTCGGCAATTGCGCCTAGCGATGTTCCTCCTTCGACGCTCATGCCAATGAGTGCTGGATTTGGCCTCATCAGAGGGCTCGTCATCTGAGACAGCCCCCATGATTGCCATGAAGGTGATTGAACGTGAAGCGTGGCAGAGCGAAGGAACCAGTTGGCAAGGTTGCTCTATCGCGGCCATGGAGAATTGTCGTCGTTGAACGGTGCGCCCTCCAAAGTTTGCGAAGATGATGCAGTCAGATGGTGAGTCGACACCTTACAGACGAGCCCTAGGTGGAGCCAACCGCTTGGGAGCACAAGGGCCCCAAGGAGATGCTTTAAGCCAAGCAAGCCGCTTGGGCGTGTGGGCCAGCGGCGTGAGTGTTGCTGGGGCTTGTGAAGTTTTCGTCTCCCTCAGTGAGGCAACGGTTGGAACCAGTTGGTTCATGAAATCCCCAACGAAAGTTAGACTTCTGAAGGAAATCGTTATACCTGTTGGCACCATGGTGTTAACGTTGCAAATGATTGCCATTGATTCGATCCGTGGATCACAAAACTCAACCCCGACCTGACGCACTAGCTGTCGTTGTGTGGGAACAACAATAGCCTATGGAGGTACCCGTAGTCTGATTTGTGTAGGTAGAAAGGGGAGTCATGAAGGTGATCAATGGTTATCTCAACGTACGAGATGAAAGAGAGGGGACTCAGGTGTTTAGACAGGTCTAGGCCGCTCGGAGGATAATAGTCTTACTCCTATGTGTGTGATTCTGTCGTTGGGGTTACCTTTTTGGCTTAACCTCCTCCTTTATGTACAAGCTCCCTTTGATCCCTTTATATGAGAGGGATCGGGGGTTACAAATGATGATGAATTACCCTACTAATGACTAAGAAAACAGTCAAATAATGGGTGATAACTATTAAGGATGACCGTTACAATTGATGACGGCCTTTATGGCGATTGATGATGTCCCGTCTTTTTAAGGCAGACCGTTAGAATATCGGCACTCGGGAGATGTCTCTCCAAGTGCAGGTGTTGAGGGACTCGGGGCCCCTCAACACTAGTCTTCAGGAGGTAACCGACCATTGTGTAATCGGTGTGAAAACCACTCGGAAAAGGGTACCCGAGGTTATATCCCATCAATAATTTAAATAATTTTTGAATTGATGTTTGTATTTACTACATTAGTTATAAAAATCCTAAAAACACAAATAAAAATCCTACGTCATATTCTTGACATGGAAAATTTAACAAAAAATTTCCAAACCCTAAATTTGAATTCTTTCTTAATATTTTTAATTCTTTATTATTTCAATCATTTTATTTTTCAAACTCAATTTTTTTATTTTAAATTTTTATTTTTTTTAATTTATTTATTTTTGAAAAATTAGGGTGTTGTGGCTGATGTGCTGATGTAGCGGGCGAAGCTAGTATAAACAGTTTACCTGTCGCTCCATTCCACGTTGGCTCTCCGGTTGTGTCAGGAACACAATGACAGCGTGGGAAGCAACGGCCACAATCAAAACTGTGTGGATGGCAAAGTTGGATGAAAGATAATATCTAGTTATGGGGATTTAGTCATACAATTTTTTATTTGGTAGAATGAATATAATCATATAGATTTTTTTGTTTGATTGGATGGATGAGGCCGTTCAATTTTTTTTCAGTTGACGGATGCACCTCAATGAGCTGGTTACAGTCACATCTAATGATAGAATATGAGATTAGCCTCACAATTTAGATTCCACAAGTAAATAATCGATGAACAAATTTTCATGGAGGAAGCTAACAAACTAACTAAATATTAAGAACTATGTATCAACCTAGTTCACTGAAGCAAATGAGGGCTCTCAGAAAGAGATTTTCTAATAATATTTTTTGAAAAAAAATCAATTCTGGTGCACCGATTTTAAAAATTATAAAAGTAGACATCTGTCGGTCAACCATCAGTCAAATCAGGCCACGTTAGCCCTGTTTCGGTCGACCATCAACCGAACCAGACCACGTCAACTTTGATTGGCTGAACCAACCACAATGGCTAGTTGCTCGAGCGCACAACGGCTAGCTCGGCCGAACCAGGCAACATCAGCATGGTTTGACCGATGATCAGGAAAACCATACTTATGTGGTAGCCACTTGTCGATCGAATCAGGCCACGTCAGGATGGTTCGGCCGATAGATATCTACTTTTGCAATTTTTTGAATCGATGTACTAGATTTAAATTTTTTTCAAAAAAAAATATTATTTAGTAGAAAGCAGGACATTATCGTGATTAATAAACAATAGCCTCTCTCACTATAAATTATTGTTCACCCATTCTCAAAACTTTCGGCCTAGCTCACAGATTTCACTTTAACTCATCAAAATGGCATCATCCAAGGTTCTAAGCACCTTTGAATTCCAATCTAGCCTGCACATTTTATTTCAATTCATAAAAAACATCATCTAAGTTCTGACCTAGTGCCCCCAATGTCCTCCTAGTCCACCATCAACTTCTTAGGAACTATGTCAATATTTGTTTGGATGAGATGCTACTGAATACTAGTGATATTTTGTTGCTTAGGAACATGGAAGATGGAATAGAAGAGTTGGAGTTGAAGACGGAGTCGCACGGATGATTTGAAGTCAAGAATTCGCTGGTTCGGACTACATCGACCACCATTCACCAAAATGGGCATAACTTCCTCATACGAAGTCCGATTGGCACGTTCTTGGACTTTTTGGAAAGCTGAGAAGAAGACGGATCGTTTGCCATTGGTTTCACCTCAATTGGAGTCTCGAGTCGTCCTGTGTATTTAAAACAGTCCTGCGTGACAGAACTGGGCCGTGTTGGCCCATAGTCTGAGTCTGTTCACCTTCTAGCCCACAGCCTTGTCTGTTCGCCTTCCACAGGCCGCCGCCCTATATATTCTCACGCCAGCCACCTCTAGGGTTAGGTTTTGCTTTGTTGCATCTACACTGTTGTGTTTAGATCCCGCCTCTTGCACCGGACCGATTGGCTGCTGCATTGGCGTTTGTGAAACCTCACCTTATCTTCGTTTGTCTGTGATTTGGCATTCGATTTGTATCCTTCCTGTTTTTGCTTGTGTTCTTGGGTTCGCTTGCAGGAATTAGCCTTCGTGGCGAGGTCAATCTCGTTCTGCGTGGTTGATAACCAACGGAGACAGTGGTGTAACGATTGCAAGGTTTTGATCCGCCGGACCGGAGCCTTGGATCGCCAACGTCGAGATTCTCCACCAACCCAAGTTTATCCTTTACCTAGCGGAAGATCGGGACCACTCCCCCATCACGTTGACAGGCGGCGATGCTGGAGGATGATGGAAGGGAGCAGCTAGCGGCGACAGTGCTAGGAAGCGTAGGACCTAGATTAGCGACAGGAGGAGTGCAATAAAACACAAATAAAAACTAGTGTTGTCATCTTCCTGTCTAATATGATATGAAACAACAGTCTGAAAAATCACAAGAACTTCAAATATAATCTAGCCTTCGAAAATAACTAGTATCCTAATTCAGAAGATAATACACAAAGGCAGACTAAGATTATTCACAGATCAGATAGATAGATCACTAAGCATTTTGACATACATAACATTTAACAAACAAAGTGCGGGAATAAAACTGATGATTTAGTTACCTCAGTAGTAGACGTTGACGCAGCGGCGCTGGAAACCATGAACAATCGCTGGTTCCTCTCCTTGGACGATGCACGCTTCAAAGTGTAGGTGAGCCTAAACAAAATGTTGTGCGCTTTCCGTGTGCGTAGAAACTCTGGTGCGGATGAATCAAGAAACAACAGCAAAGTGAGAGAACCGGCGCGTGCAGAGAAAACCTAATCATGGAGAAGCTAGCGGCCTCCACAAGTACGCTTAGAGAGCAGCACAGTGCGCAGGTGTTCGAATGACTGGTGACCAGAAGAACAAGGTGGAGGTCTCCACGCAAACGACGCTAGAAAATATTCATCCATCAGCCACGAAAGATTTGTGGCTGCGTTTCTCGAAGCAAAAATAGTTACCAGTGAAATACACTAATCAGGCAAAAGAAATTTTGCTAATTAATTCCGCTGATTATATTCCAAGAATCAAAATGCGGAAAAACCAACACAACTCAGAAATTTCTGGCGTGTCTGAGTGCACTTCTGGACGGTTCCAACGCATAAAAGTGCAAGCACAACAAAATGAATTAGCGATCATATTGAGAGTGAATCGGCGGAGATAGCCAATGAAAGCAGAGCTCCCAGGGAACAAAACACATGCACCCAAAAATAAGCCAGCGGAAAAATATTTAGGCGGCGATGGAGTTTTTGCCGGCGGCTGATTGCGGAAGAAGAGTAAAACTAAAAAAAATGTGAGCCAATTTTTTTTTTTGAAAATGAGATAGATTTTTGAATGGGTAGTTTGAAACCCTAGGTTTACATGGCTATTTATAGCCTCAACTCAAAACAGGAAAATACGAAAATACTTCTAGGGTTCATAATATAGACTCAAGGCCTACTGGACAAAAAAAATGTAAAATCTTGTTTCTAGATAGTTTGTTCTGATACGGAGCTTTTATAGCTGTTTCTCATCACGACCCTTTGATCTTCGAGACAAAGCACAAAAAGACATGGATATTTCTTTTCAATATTTTTATCAATTTCCAGAGCATAATTTCCATGTAAAGCATATAAATATACAAGTTGCATATGCATCCAAGTTAAGGGACTTAGCTACTAGGCAGGTAAAAGATAACTAAAATATTCATTCTGCACATGCTAGTTACTAGAATCAGTGGTGACCATGTTTAAGATTTTAAAGTACAAAATACATGCTTATGACAAAAATTAGATATATCATTTGAACTGAATCAATCATGGTCATTGACAGATATCTAAAAGCATATACTAGAAGGTACATGTAAAAGAAGTTTAATCGTGTAACCAAAGCTAGTGCAAAGTGTGTAATGCAAGCATGCATGATATGTACACACACAAAAGACTCAAGAAAGAAAAGGATAAACAACTCCCAAACCCCTTTCTAAACGCTCAAAAGTAGACTGATTTAGGGTTTGGTGAGAATATCAGCTAGCTGAATGTGAGTCTCAACATGAATAAAGTCAATGACACATTTCTCGTATTGGTCTCTCAAGAAGTGAAAGCACACATTAATATGTTTAGCTTTTGAATGAACACATGAGATTTTCCTTAGACTGATCGCACTAGTGCTATCACAAAACAAAGGTTGTAGGACCGAAAGTAGCGACCAGAGGGGGGGTGAATGGGCGCCTAAAAATTCTTTCGAATCAATGGCCTCCTCCCAACACCCAACGCACCTCAAAAGACTAAGCAGCAGAAAATAAACAGATAACCTAAGTCTAAAGGTATCTAGCCTAGGAGTAACAGTTGATTAATTCGAGAAACATAAAAGCAGTGCTACTAGACAGATAGACTGAATAAGCTAGACAAAACCCAATAGAGCAATCTAGGTGCACTATGAATGAGAAGAAAAGTTACCTGTTCAAGTCTGTCTCCTGTTTGAAACTCGGCGAAGCCTACTTCGCTGGCCGAAGCCTGCTTCGGAGGTCGAGGTTTACTTCGCTGGTCGAAGTCTGGTTCGGAGGTGGAAGTCGAAGTCTGTCGAAGGTGTTGTGAAAGTGCCGAAGGTAGGTTTCGGTCTAGCCTAGTTCGAAGTGGCAGAAAACGAAGTGTGCTTCGAAGCGAAGTGTGAGAAAGTCGGAGCCTACTTCGAAGTGTTTACTTCGAAGGCAAAGCTTCGAACACAGCTTCGAACCGAGGGCTTCGAAGCCAAACCTTCGAACAGTAAACTTCGAACACAACAGACAGACAACCTTCGAACAAAGAAGCGAAGCCTGTCACACGACAGAGAAACAAAATTCGAAGCCTACACTCTACCTTCGAAAGGAGCTAGCTTCGAAAAGAGAAGCGAAGGCTAACATGCGACAGAGAGACCAAAAACGAAGTCTATCAGTGAGATTAGCTTCGAAGCTAACTCCGAAGCCTGACGAAGTATTGACTTCGAACATCTAGTGAAAGAGAACACCTTCGCAAGGACTATCGAAGAATGTGAAGCTGACAGAGTGGAAAGTGTTCTGCGAAGCTAGAGACACAACAAAAAAATGAAGCCGAAGTTCAAGCGAAGCCTTCGAAGATATTAGATCGAAGCCTTGCCTCA
Source organism: Zizania palustris (assembly GCA_019279435.1). Classification (NCBI taxonomy): domain Eukaryota; kingdom Viridiplantae; phylum Streptophyta; class Magnoliopsida; order Poales; family Poaceae; genus Zizania; species Zizania palustris. Next base: position 45,456,990 of record JAAALK010000080.1, on the reverse strand, counting down.
CGGAGCTGAGGGGCTTCGAACAGAGAAGGTGGCTTCACTAGAAAAACAGACAGAAAAGTTACTTGGGCCTGTCAACTTCGATCAAAAAGCTGCGCAGTAGAAAGCAAAAAGTTGGCACAGAGTACTGTTGCTACAGTATAGTAGTACTACTTGCAACAGCAAGAACTAGTACTCCTAGCACGAAGAACACAGCCAACAGAGTACCCAACAGTGAATAGAAATTGCACACGGTACACAAAGATACAGATCCACAAAACTAAATGCACACCTCGCACTCAACAGAGAACCAAAATCTCACTGCATTAATGAAGAACAAAATGAATGCAGGCAGGAAACAAGCCCCTGGCAGCGCACAGAAAACAGGAAAGAGAGAGAGAGTGTGTGCAGGAAACAAAGATGACCCAAGGAATGATGGAAAAAGTGATTTCTAGAAGGGTAGTCCAAACCCTAGGAATTGGGGCCCTATTTATAGGCATCCCAACACTAGGAATATTCTATCAGCCCCTTAGGGTTTTTACAGACGCAAGAATAAAGGAAAAGACTCTACTGCCCTTAGGTATTTTTACAGACACAACTGACTGACTGTTGGCCTAGAGATACAGATGACTTATCCGGAAGCTAAGATTTCGTAGCGACTACGGCTTCTCTTCTGGACAGTCGGATACAAGATCGATGGTTGTCAGTTTTGCGCCGAAACTGACAAAGCCTCCATCGGCTTTGCACCAGGTACCCAGATTGGGCCGGCCCGATTCCGCAGCTCTCTCAGCCCGGCAATCACTCACCACCCGTGTACCTGAGTCAATCCTGGTCAACAGTCCAATGGGTCTTCTATAGCTTCTGGCCCATGTACCCGGATTGGGCCAGCCTGACTTTGCAGCCTCCTCTGCCTGACAGTCGCTCGCTGCCCGTGTACCTGAGTCACACGCGGCCCATGAAACAGCAGGTCTCTTCTTCTTCTGTCCTCTTTGACTATCGTTGACAATGACTCATCACTTCTGCAGCCATGAGGCCCACGCTATTCAGCATGGCTCCTCAATCTCCCCCCTTGATGAGTGCATTGTCAACACTCCTCTTCTTCAGCTCTGTTGAGTGCGAGGTGTGCATTTAGTTTTGTGGATCTGTATCTTTGTGTACCGTGTGCAATTTCTATTCACTGTTGGGTACTCTGTTGGCTGAAATCCAAGGGTGATGAACATTTGGGTAATTTGGAGAGGTTGAGAGCTGAGCTTGCCCAGACTAGGCTAGAGCTTGAGACACTGTCAGTTCCACCCACTGTCTGTGAAAACTGTTTGTCTCTTAGAATGGAGTTGATTAAGCTGAAAGCCGAAAAGTCTGTCCAAGTAGAGAGTGAGTGTGAGACCTTCTTGTCTCAGGTGGAGGTTCTAGCTTCCTTGAGAGAGGAGCTAGCAGATTCTCAGAATGAGAACTTTTACCTCTGTTCTATCCCGAGTTGGATCAGTGCCAGAGAGCCACAACTTGGCATGATGATCCAGCAGTTCAAGAGGAAAGATGGGTTTGGGGTAGGTTACACCTACACCAAGGCTGACTTTGAGAGTGCCATTAGCCGGGCAGTGGAGTGGAGTAAAATGACTCCAGAGCAGAGATACCCTAAGACTCACTCCACTGAGTCTTCCCAGGCTTATCAGCCCAAGGATGGAGTAATCCATGAACCACCAAAAGCTCCACCCAAAAAGCCTATCTGGGTTCCAAAGCCCAAAAACCTCCACACTTCTCTTGACTCTCTTCCTGGACCCTCTCAGCCCAAGAAGACCACACCAAACACTACCAAGCCCAAACATCCCAAGCCTCAACCACATCCCAAGAAGCCCACACTACGAAGAACACAGCCAACAGAGTACCCAACAGTGAATAGAAATTGCACACGGTACACAAAGATACAGATCCACAAAACTAAATGCACACCTCGCACTCAACAGAGCTGAAGAAGAGGAGTGTTGATAATGCACTCATCAAGGGGGAGATTGAGGAGCCATGCTGAATAGTGTGGGCCTCATGGCTCCAGAAGTGATGAGTCATTGTCAACGATAGTCAAAGAGGACAGAAGAAGAAGAGATCTGCTGTTTCATGGGCCGCGTGTGACTCAGGTACACGGGCAGCGAGCGACTGTCGGGCAGAGGAGGCTGCAAAGTCAGGCTGGCCCAATCCGGGTACATGGGCCAGAAGCAGTAGAAGACCCACTGGACTGTTGACCAGGATTGACTCAGGTACACGGGCGGTGAGTGATTGCCGGGCTGAGAGAGCTGTGGAATCGGGCCGGCCCAATCCTGGTACCTGGTGCAAAGCCGGTGGAGGCTTTGTCAGTTTCGGCGCAAAACTGACAACCATCGATCTTGTATCTGACTGTCTAGAAGAGAAGCCGTAGTCGCTACGAAATCTTAGCTTCCGGATAAGTCATCTGTATCTCTAGACCCACAGTCAGTCAGTTGTGTCTGTAAAAATACCTAAGGGTAGTAGAGTCTTTTCCTTTATTCTTGCGTCTGTAAAAACCCTAAGGGGCTGGTAGAATATTCCTAGTGTTGGGATGCCTATAAATAGGGCCCCAATTCCTAGGGTTTGGACTACCCTTCTAGAAATCACTTTTTCCATCATTCCTTGGGTCATCTTTGTTTCCTGCACACTCTCTCTCTTTCCTGTTTCTGTGCGCCGCCAGGGGCTTGTTTCCTGCCTGCATTCATTTTGTTCTTCATTAATGCAGTGAGATTTTGGTTCTCTGTTGAGTGCGAGGTGTGCATTTAGTTTTGTGGATCTGTATCTTTGTGTACCGTGTGCAATTTCTATTCACTGTTGGGTACTCTGTTGGCTGTGTTCTTCGTGCTAGGAGTACTAGTTCTTGCTGTTGCAAGTAGTACTACTATACTGTAGCAACAGTACTCTGTGCCAGCTTTTTGCTTTCTACTGCGCAGCTTTTTGATCGAAGTTGACAGGCCCAAGTAACTTTTCTGTCTGTTTTTCTGGCGAAGCCACCTTCTCTGTTCGAAGCCCCTCAGCTCCGTGAGGCAGGCTTCGATCTAATATCTTCGAAGGCTTCGCTTGAACTTCGGCTTCATTTTTGTGCTGTGTCTCTAGCTTCGCAGAACACTTTGCACTCTGTCAACTTCACATTCTTCGATAGTCCTTGCGAAGGTGTTCTCTGTCACTAGCTGTTCGAAGTCAATACTTCGTCAGGCACTCATCAAGCAAGGAAAGACAATCCATAATCTTTTAAGGTGGACATCATCCAAACTAACTATGATCAATAGCTAGCAGCAACTACATACTCAGCCTCTGTGGTGGAAAGTACAACTCCAGATTGTTTTCGATAAGACCAAGCAACAAGCGAAGAAACAAGAAACTGACAAGTACCAAAAGTCAACTTGTGATCCAACCGGCACCCACCAAAATCGGCGTTCGAATAGCCACGCAACTCAAGACATTAGATGTTGAATAGAAAAGACCAAGATCGGGAACATAGGTGAGATACCTAAAAAAGCACTTTACAGCCTGATGATGAGATGCACACGGTGAAGACTAGAAGCAGACGCACAATCCCATGATAAACTGGATGTCCAGTCTCATCGCAGTCAGGTATAGCAGTGATCTGATCATCCCTCGATACTCCTTTTCGTTGACCTTGACATCGCTCTCATCCTTGTAGCGCCCACAATTTAATAATTCCAGACTTTATTGTAATTCCAAAGAAAAACAATAATAGCAAGACGTTCATCACACGACTGCGTACATACGACAATCAAAAGTGGTTCGTAGACCACATTATTACACAAGTGGTAAATGTAAAAGAAATATAAAAAGAAACCTTCTAGATGAACATCTTCTCTATTCTCGCGCCTTGACTGGGCAGCTACTCCAGACCATCCTCCTCGTAATAAGCTACCTCTGAAGAGGTTTTCAACGGGAATGAGTGCAAAAGTACACAACAAGCCATCAAAAATGCAATATAATGCAAGGGAAGTAACAAGTGAAGGTATGTGGCTTAAAGTATGGAAAAGTACATTTGTATCATTAAGCATTTAATGTAATCAGGTTAATTGTGCGAAAAGTAAATCATGAATTACGAAACAACTTCTATCTCGAGTAGTACAAACGGTACTCGCTCGTTGTTGACATGAAATCGTGCCCCCACACTCGGGTCAGTTCGACGATGCAAAAGTGTGCGAATACTTAGGGACAAGCCTAAGCATGATGCAGCACCGACATCGTGTTCTGATTACCCTTAGTCGTGATAAGGGGGGTGGAGTCGCCAGGCAATCATATCACACAAAATTATCGAATTAGCCGAAAGAAATATATTTAAACGAAATAAATCAGCAAACTGGTTGGAGCCTGTCTGCTTCGGAGTATGATGCAAAGGGGGTTGCCGAAGTATACCTTTGGCGTCTGGTGCGAAGTGTCCCGCCGAAGGGTACCTTCGGTGTTCGGACTGTTCTGGTCGAAGATGAACTTCAAACGGATCTGGACGCGACAATCACCTCCGAACGGTGGGGTTCGGCGTGAAGTCTATGATACGGCAGGGTACAGAGTAATGACCCGAGAGCAACGCGCAATCGTAACTTCGTTCGGAGCAGAGTGCGAGTGTGGCGAAGCCTGTTGTGATGAAGTGTGCGAGCGAAGCGTGTAGTCGAAGCAGTAATTTCGCCGATGGGTATTCTAGCAACCTCTGAAATCGATCTTTTAGCTCCGGACACCTCCGACGAAGTGGCTCCGAACGTAGGTGACTTGCAACAGATGAGATTCGAAGTACTAATTCGGCCTGAGGACTGAATTCGGCTAAGTGTTGCGCTGGTAGCGAAGGTAGCAATTTGCTACGTAGATTAGCGGATACTTCACAGGCGAAGTAACAAGGCGATAGCAATCTATTACGTAGATTAACGGATAATTCACAAGCAAAGTAACAAGGATTACCACTGTTCCGAAGTGGCCGGTGGAGGGCTTCCAAACAAACCCACGAAGAGGTACAGGAAAATAAAGATAAAATAAATGTGATCAAAGCTAGGGCTTTGTGTTTGGGTTGTGTTTAGGGGGGGCTCTAAGCTGGAATAAAAACATTATTTAATTCAATTTCCTGGATTTTATTATTTTGAAAATACCTTTAATACCCTTCTTTCCCATTTTTAACTACAACATAGAGTAGATGGCCAAACTAGGAGGTGAAACTTTTTGTGTATGATCCTAAGACCAAAATATATTTTTGAGAATTTTTATAAATTTTTACCAACCTTAGAAGTAGCCCTAAGATTTTAATCTATTTCCTGTAATTATTTTTATTCAGAAATGCTTTAAAACAGTAATGGGCTCCCCTCCCTTCTTTCTCTCTCTCCCGGCCGGCCCAGCCACTCCCTCCCGCGCGCGCCTTCTGACCGGTGGAGCCCACCCGTCAGTGACACCCTCTCCTCTCACACGCGCACCCGACACCCTGGCCCCACCTGTCGGCGCCAACGGTCCCCTCCCGCGCCCGAGCCCGACCCCACCCGTCAGTTCCCTCACTCGCGCGCCCACGCCCGCTGGCCAGTGGCCCCCACATGTCGGACCCATCGTCCACCTCGCGCCAACCCCCCTAACCTCGCCGGCCCCTGATCCCGCCTCGGATCCGCCTCACTGGCCCCTCCCTCGTTAATTCATTGACGCCATTAACACCCCCACGACGCGCCGACCGTTTCCCCTCATTAACCCATGCGCTATCGCCTGTCGCTCGCATGCATGGTAAGAGCTCGCCGGTGTTACTCTCGGCCCTCCCCCGATTGCACCCTCTCTGCCCCGCCGGTGACCCTATTTAAACCCCTCTGGTGCCCCGCATCCACCCCTCGCTCGCATTCGCACCAGAACCGAACCAAACGCCCGTGACACCCGTTTAAACACCTCAACGCCACCTTCGGTCCAGTCACCGCTCGCCGTCGCCAGAGCCCTTCCCCGTCCTCGCCATCGCCGCCGTCGTGACCGCAAGGACAACCCCAACCTCGGCCACCCCTCCGCTGACGTTGAACCCCGCCGGAGCACCATCGCCGACGAGGAGCCCGGACCACTCCGTCGTCTACCCTCGCCGCCGACCGCGCTCCGTCGACCCCTCGCCTTGCCTAAGGTACCATCGTGACCGCCGTAGTGCCCTCTTTACATTTCTAGGCTTAGCTAGGGCTGCCGTCGCTCGACGTGGCCCCTGGCCCGCTCGCCGTCGCCGAAGAAGACGACCAGCACGGGCTGAGTACCCGTGCCGTGTCGGATTCACGCGCGACCGTGCGATCTGGATCCGACGGTGACGATTAATTCCCGCGTGCGATTTAATCAGATCCGTTAGATCTCGGCGAAGGGGTACGTTTTAATCTCGTGCGTCCATTAGTATTTAAAACCCGCGCTCGATCTCGTGCGTCCACGTGGTACCCTTTCGCACGTTTTAATCCTGGCCGTCTGTTGTCACTTAAGCGCCCCGCCTCGCCCGCACGCGTTGGATCTGGATCCAACGGTCAAGATCGATCCGGCGCACGCGCACAGTGCACGAGTTCACCGTGGGCCTGGCTCACCGTGGACCCGAGGGGATTTAAATTTAGAAATAAATTCCAGAAACTGTTTAAATCTTGTAAAATTCATATCTGACGCATTTGAACTCTAAAAATTGCCATTCCAATTTTAGAAAATTCATAATATTATTCTCTAACCATTAGTTCGATAAAAACAATATGTTACTTTAGACTTTTTCATGTTTATTTAAATAGGTATTCAAATACTCTTAGGGTAAAAATGTAAATTCAATTATTTAAATTTCAGTAAAATTCATATTTATTTTCTTTCTATTCATATATTGAATACCACTACATTGCCCATGAACCTTTCATTTTAAATTGATTAGAATGTTTAAAATGAGATTACTCACATTTAAAACCCTTTCTCAAAGAACAACACTTCACTTTAATTCCTTTAAAATTATTTATAAAATGAATTTCAGAACCTTAACAACTCTGTTTTTCTTTACTTTAAACCACCTTAAACCCATATGCTTGTTGTGTGGTTTTATATTGTTTAATTGAATGTTGTATTTATTTTATTTTACTTTAATTATATTGGGAAGACTACGACATCGTCGAGGAGCTGGAATATTTCCCGAACGTCCCCCCCTCGCCTTTCGCTGAACAAGGCAAGTCACCAAACCAATCTTTTGATCATATTGAACCCATGATTTATTAAACTATTGCTAAAACATATAGGTTATACATGCATTAGTCAAATGAAACCCTTACAATATATTTATTTAGTATCCTCTGACCTTGATGTGCTACCTAAGCCATGCTATCTCTAGCCTAAACTCCTTGTCACCATATGATTAATGTTATTAGCTAGTGTCCAATGTATTGACACGATTGCTATAGGATTAAAAATAAGTCGTAGCGATTGGTTCTACTATATGATCCCCATTATTCTCATCTTTGCAATTCTGTCGGTGTTGGAGTTGTGGTTGTGAGTGAATGCATGGTGGGTTCCAAACCGAGACCACCATTTGGAGATGGGTCAAGCAGCACCTGCGGGTGGCTTGTACTAATGTGGCACAACAGGGGGTGCGACGTTAGCCGGGATGCGGCCCGGCGCGCCGGCAAAACCTAGAGCGGGTGGTTATCGCTTGGAGCATTTCATGCTGAGGTTTTGGCACGAGTTCCCGTGGTATGGGTCATCTCGTTTGGGATGAGTGCGTGCCTTGTGGGTATAGTAGTACATCTCTGATCAGAGTCATTAATCTTTTCGAAAAGCCGAGCCCACGGTCAAGGGCGGGTTGCATGACATCCCACAGTTAGATTACTTGAATATGGATGTGCATGTTGTTTGACATGTAAGGACTGTTGTGCGAGGAGGTAAAACGTACTCCTCGAGTTAGATGATGTTGTTGATGCTCATGTTTACTTTTCCGCATGATTAAATCTGACTACACTAAATGCAATAACTGAAAATGTACTTTTCCGCACTGTTAGCCATTACCCTTCCTTGTTTATTATCCTGCATTATTACTTGCATTTGCGGTGGCTTGTTGAGTACTTTTTGTACTCATACCCGTTGAACACCTCAGAGGATGCCTATTATGAAGATGGTCTGGAGTAGCGACCCTGTCAAGAGAAGATCCTAAAGAAGACGTTCGTCATGCTTTTATTTACTTATTTAATTTTTACTCTGATGTAATAAATATGGTCTGCGTGCCATGAATACTTGTCTTATGTACGATTGTCGCATGATGAACCTCTTGTTATTATTGTTTTTCTATGGAAATTCAATAATGTCTCGATTTTGGTAAATCGGGGCGCCACAAGATGGTATCAGAGCCGACTTGACTGTAGGAAGCCAAACAGACCATCTGTAGGACTTATTTTGAAAATCCTTAAAAAAATATTATTTGCGAAAAATTATTCTATTGCTTTGTAGCCTTGACTCGATCCCACTTCATTTTCTACTGGTGATCTAAAAAAATACTAGATGGCAATCTTAATTCTCGTCTATTCTCGCGGGCATGAGGGATTTATTGAAAGGCTCTACAGACAAGGATCTCCCTTTCTTCACCGTCAAAGGCAAGGCAATTGGATCAGAGACCACGAGCCAAGAAGCATCCCTTCACTCGCTAGCTCTTGAAGAAGTACCCATAGTCAAGGAGTTCACGGACGTCTTCCCTGAAGACCTACCAGGAATGCCTCCCAAGCGGGACATCGAATTCAGAATCGAACTTGTCCCTGGGACCACTCCGATCTCCAAGCACCCTTACCGGATGGCCGCCAATGAACTAGCCGAGGTCAAGAGCAACATCGAAGACCTGGAGCAGAAAGGGTACATCCGACCGAGTACCTCACCCTGGGGTGCACCGGTCATCTTTGCCATGAAGAAGGACAAGACCAAGAGGATGTGCGTGGACTATAGAGCCTTGAACGACGTAACCATCAAGAACAAATACCCATTGCCTCAGATCGACGACCTGTTCGATCAGCTGAAAGGATCCTCGGTGTTTTCCAAGATTGACCTCAGGTCAGGTTATCACCAATTGAGGATTAGAGAAGAGGACATACCAAAGACTGCCTTCACCTCCCGCTATGGACTCTACGAGTATACAGTGATGTCGTTCGGACTCACGAATGCCCCGGCCTTTTTCAAGAACATGATGAACAATGTATTCATGGAGTTCTTGGATAAGTTCATCGTGGTATTCATCGACGATATCCTCGTTTACTCCAAGACCAAGGAAGAACACGAGACTCACCTCCGTCTGACCCTCGGAAAGCTAAGGGAGCAGCAACTGTACGCCAAATACAGCAAATGCGAATTTTGGTCGTCTGAGGTGAAGTTCCTCGGCCATGTTATATCTGCTGGAGGAATAGCAGTGGACCCAACCACCGTTGAAGCGGTAACCAACTGGCTGCAGCCCACTACCATGACCGAGATCCGGAGTTTTCTCGGATTGGCCGGATACTACCGCCGGTTCATCGAGAATTTTTCCAAGATCGCCAAGCCTATGACCAGACTTTTGCAGAAAGAAGTAAAATTTGAATGGACCCCCGACTGCGAAGAAAGCTTCCAGACTCTCAAGAAAAAACTCGTGTCAGCTCCTATTCTGACCTTGCCAGACATCCGGAAGGACTTCCACGTCTACTGTGATGCCTCTCGTCAAGGATTGGGATGTGTTTTAATGCAAGAAGGGAAGGTGATATCATACGCCTCCCGACAACTAAGACCGCATGAGCTGAACTACCCGACCCACGACCTGGAGTTAGCAGCCGTGGTTCATGCCTTGAAGATATGGAGACATTACCTTGTGGGGAATCGGTATGAGCTCTTCACCGACCACAAGAGCCTCAAGTATATATTCACCCAACCAGATCTGAACCTCAGGAAAAGGAGATGGTTGGAACTGATTAAGGATTACGACTTGGGCATCCATTATCATCCAGGCAAGGCGAATGTGGTGGCAGATGCCCTTAGTCGAAAAGGGTACTGCAACTCCATCATGATTCAGGACCAAGCCCCTTTACTTTACAAAGAGATGGAAAGGTTGAACTTAGGGATCACCACCCGAGCGTACCTCGCTGCCTTGGAGTCTCGGCCTGTCTTGATAGACCAGATCCGAGAAAAGTAGAAGGAAGACCCGGACATCTTGGAGATCCAACAGAACATGCGGAAGGGTAAAGCCCCCGGATTTTCCGAGGACGAGCATGGCACCGTCTGGTTCGGAAACCGGATATGCGTACCCAACAAGCCGGAGTTGAAGACCCTCATCCTTCAAGAAGCCCACGATACTCTATACTCCATACATCCCGGGAGTACAAAGATGTATCAAGATCTGAAGGAAAAATATTGGTGGGTCAGCATGAAGAGAGAAATAGCTGAGTATGTGGCCAAGTGTGACACATGCCGGCGAGTCAAGGCAGAGAACCAGAGACCTGCCGGACTTCTCCAACCCCTCAAAGTCCCTGAATGAAAGTGGGAAGAGATAGGAATGGACTTCATCACGGGACTGCCCAGGACCCAAGCTGGTCACGATTCCATCTGGGTGATCAGTCGACCGACTCACCAAGGTAGCTCACTTCGTCCCGGTCAAGACAACTTACACTTTTGCCAAGTTGGCCGAGTTGTATATGAACCGGATCGTGTGCCTTCACGGAGTTCCCAAGAAGATTGTATCTGACCGTGGGAGTCAGTTTACCTCCAAGTTTTGGAAGAACATTCAAGAGGAACTCGGCACCCGGCTGAACTTTAGCACCGCCTATCATCCACAGACCGACGGTCAAACCGAAAGGGTCAACCAGATATTGGAAGATATGCTTAGAGCTTGCGCTCTAGACTTTGGCGGAATGTGGGACAAGAACTTGCCGTATGCGGAGTTCTCCTACAACAACAGCTATCAAGCCAGCCTGCAAATGTCCTCGTTCGAAGCACTCTACGGACGTAAGTGCAGAACGTCGTTGCTCTGGGATCAAACTGGAGAATCGCAACTGTTTGGGACAGATATATTGAGAGAAGCTGAAGAGAAGGCCAAGATCATAAGGGATTGGTTAAGGATAGCCCAGTCCCGATAGAAGAGCTACGCCGATAACCGTGGAAGAGACCTAACCTTTGAGGAGGGCGATTATGTCTATCTCCGAGTCACTCCCCTCCGCGGCACTCAAAGGTTCAACATGAAAGGCAAGCTAGCACCCCCGCTACGTCGGACCTTTTCAGATCCTCCGACGATAGGGATAAGTGGCATATCAACTCGAACTGCCTCCATCTTTGGCAGGAGTTCATGATGTGTTCCATGTCTCTCAGCTGAAGAAGTGCCTTCGTGTGCCCACCGAGCAAGCCGACCTTCAGCAGCTCAACGTCCAAGAAGACTTGACCTACATCGAAAAACCTATCAAGATCTTGGAAACCAAGGAAAGGGTAACCAGAAGTCGCGTAGTTCGCTTCTCTAAGGCTCAGTGGGACAACCACCCCGCCGAAGAAGCCACATGGCAAAAAGAAGACGAACTGAAAGCCCAATACCCCGAGTTATTCGAGTAACGCTCCAATCTCGAGGACGAGATTATTTGTAAGGGGGATAGGTTTGTAACACCCCAAATTTCCAAAAGAATTTAAACATTATTTAATTCAATTTCCTGGATTTTATTATTTTGAAAATACCTTTAATACCCTTCTTTCCCATTTTTAACTACAACATAGAGTAGATGGCCAAACTAGGAGGTGAAGCTTTTTGTGTATGATCCTAAGACCAAAATATATTTTTGAGAATTTTTATAAATTTTTACTAACCTTGGAAGTAGCCCTAAGATTTTAATCTATTTCCTAGAATTATTTTTATTCAGAAATGCTTTAAAACAGTAATGGGCTCCCCTCCCTTCTTTCTCTCTCTCCCGGCCGGCCCAGCCCACTCCCTCCCGCGTGCACCTTCTGACCGGTGGAGCCCACCCATCAGTGACCCCCTCTCCTCTCACACGCGCACCCGACACCCCGGCCTCATCTGTCGGCGCCAACAGTCCACTCCCGCGCCCGAGCCCGACCCCACCCGTCAGTTCCCTCACTCGCGCTCCCACGCCCGCTGGCCAGTGGCCCCCACATGTCGGACCCATCGTCCACCTCGTGCCAACCCCCCCTAACCTCGCCGGCCCCCGATCCCGCCTCGGATCCACCTCGCTGGCCCCTCCCTCGTTAATTCATTGACGCCATTAACACCCCCGCGACGCGCTGACCGTTTCCCCTCATTAACCCACGCGCTATCGCCTGTCGCTCGCATGCATGGTAAGAGCTCGTCGACGTTACTCTCGGCCCTCCCCCGATTGCGCCCTCTCTGCCCCGCCGGTGACCCTATTTAAACCCCTCTGGTGCCCCGCATCCACCCCTCGCTCGTATTCGCACCAGAACCGAACCAAACGCCCGTGACACCCGTTTAAACACCTCAACGCCACCTTCGGTCCAGTCGCCGCTCACCGTCGCCAAAGCCCTTCCCCGTCCTTGCCATCGCCACCGTCGTGACCGCAAGGACAACCCCAACCTCGGCCACCCCTCCGCCGACGTTGAACCCCGCCGGAGCACCATCGCCGACGAGGAGCCCGGACCACTCCGTCGTCTACCCTCGCCGCCGACCGCGCTCCGTCGACCCCTCGCCTCGCCTAAGGTACCATCGTGACCGCCGTAGTGCCCTCTTTCCATTTCTAGGCTTAGCTAGGGCCGCCGTCGCTCGCCGTGGCCCCTGGCCCGCTTGCCGTCCCCAGAGAAGACGACCGGCATGGGCTGAGTACCCGTGTCGTGTCGGATTCACGCACGACCATGCGATCTGGATCCGACGGTGATGATTAATTCCTGCGTGCGATTTAATCAGATCCGTTAGATCTCGGCGAAGGGGTACGTTTTAATCTCGTGCGTCCATTAGTATTTAAAACCCGCGCTCGATCTCGTGTGTCCACGTGGTACCCTTTCGCACATTTTAATCCTGGCCGTCCGTTGTCACTTAAGCGCCCCGCCTCGCCAGCACGCGTTGGATCTGGATCCAATGGTCCAGATCGATCCGGTGCATGCACACAGTGCGCGGGTTCACCGTGGGCCTGGCTCACCGTGGACCTGAGGGGATTTCAATTTAGAAATAAATTCCAGAAACTGTTTAAATCTTTTAAAATTCATATCTGACGCATTTGAACTCTAAAAATTGCCATTCCAATTTCAGAAAATTCATAATATTACTCTCTACCCATTAATTCAATAAAAACAATATGTTACTTTAGACTTTTTCATGTTTATTTAAATAGGTATTCAAATACCCTTACGGTAAAAATGTAAATTCAATTATTTAAATTTCGGTAAAATTCATATTTATTTTCTTTCTGTTCATATATTGAATACCACTACATTGCCCATGAACCTTTCATTTTAAATTGATTAGAATGTTTAAAATGAGATTACTCACATTTAAAACCCTTTCTCAAAGAACAACACTTCACTTTAATTCCTTTAAAATTATTTATAAAATGAATTTCAAAACCTTAACAACTCTGTTTTTCTTTACTTTAAACCACCTTAAACCCATATGCTTGTTGTGTGGTTTTATATTGTTTAATTGAATGTTGTATTTATTTTATTTTACTTTAATTATATTGGGAAGACTACGACGCCGTCGAGGAGCCGGAATATTTCCCGGAAGTCCCACCCTCGCCTTTCGATGAACAAGGCAAGTCACCAAACCAATCTTTTGAGCATATTGAACCCATTATTTATTAAACTATTGCTAAAACATATAGGTTATACATGCATTAGTCAAATGAAACCCTTACAATATATTTATTTAGGATCCCCCAACCTTGATGTGCAACCTAAGCCATGCTATCTCTAGCCTAAACTCCTTGTCACCATATGATTAATGTTATTAGCTAGTGTCCAATGTATTGACACGATTGCTATAGGATTAAAAGTGAGTCGTAGCGATTGGTTCTACTATATGATCCCCATTATTCTCATCTTTGCAATTCTGTCGGTGTTGGAGTTGTGGTTGTGAGTGAATGCATGGTGGGTTCCGGGTGCAAGGTAGGGCATTGGTCGGTAGCACCCGGGGCACTATAAGGACCGGTCTGAGGGATCCGTTGCAATACACTTCCGTACTAACCACAAGTCTAATGGGTAAGTCCTAACTAAGGTATGGAGTGTTCCAAACCGAGACCACCATTTGGAGATGGGTCAAGCAGCACCTGCGGGTGGCTTGTACTAATGTGGCGCAAAAGGGGGTGCGATGTTAGCCGGGATGCGGCCCGGCGCGCCAGCGAAACCTAGAGCGGGTGGTTATCGCTTGGAGCATTTCATACCATGGGAACTCGTGCCAAAACCTCAGCATGAAATGCTCCAAGCGATAACCACCCGCTCTAGGTTTCGCCGGCGCGCCGGGCCGCATCCCGGCTAACGTCGCACCCCCTTTTGCGCCACGTCAGTACAAGCTACCCGCAGGTGCTGCTTGACCCATCTCCAAATGGTGGCCTCGGTTTGGAACACTCCATACCTTAGTTAGGACTTACCCATTAGACTTGTGGTTAGTATGGAAGTGTATTGCAACGGATCCCACAGACCGGTCCTTATAGTGCCCCGGGTGCTACCGACCAATGTCCTAGCTTGCACCCAGAACCCACCATGCATTCACTCACAACCACAACTCATCACCGACAGAATTCCAAGGATAAGAAGTAACGGGGACCATATAGTAGAACCATTTTTCTATGACTCATTTTTATCCTATAGCGATCGTGTCAATACATTGGACACTAGCTAATAATACTAATCATATTGTGACAAGGAGGTTAGGCGAGATAGCATGGCTTGGGTTGCACATCAAGGTCGGGGGATCCTAAATAAATATATTGTAAGGGTTTTCATTGGACTAATGCATGTATAACCTATGTGTTTTAGCGATAGTTTAAAAAAACATGGGTTCAATATGCTCAAAAATGTTGTTTGGTGACTTGCCTTGTTCAGCAAAAGGTGAGGGAGGGACTTCCGGGAAGTATTCCGGTTCCTCGACGGTGTCGTAGTCTTTCCAATATAAATAAAGTAGAATAAAATAAAGGCAACATCCGATTAAATAATATAAAATCACACAACAAGAACATAAGTTTTGATTGTTCAAATTAAAGGAAACCAAGTTGTTTATTTTCTGAAACTTATTTTATAAATGGTTTTAAAATTAACTAAAAGGGATTGTTGTCCTTTCTATAAGGGGTTTTGAATTGTGAAAAATCTCATTTTAAGTTTTCTATTTAATTTGAAATAAATGGTTTAGAGAAAACTTAGTGGTTTCACTATATTAACAGGAAAAGAATAAATATAAACTTTACTAAAATTTAAATAATTTAATTTACATGTTTACCCTAAGGGCATTTGAATACCTATTTAAATAAACATGAAAATTCCAAAGTAAACATACTGTTTTTATTGTATGAACATGAAGAGAATAATATTACAAATTTTCTGAAATTGGAATGGTAATTTTTGAAGTTAAAATGCGCCAGATATGAATTTTACAAGTTTAAAACAGTTTCTGGAATTTATTTTAAATTTAAAATCCCCTCGGGTCCACGGTGAGCCAGGCCCACGATGAACCCGCACACTGTGCGCGTGGTCTGGCCCAATCTGGACCGTTGGATCCAGATCCAACGTGCGGGGGCGAGGCGGGGCGTTAAGTTGCGATCAACGGCTCACAGCATTCGGTACCGCTTTGACCAGATGGACGCGCGAGATTAAATGGTGAAAAGGTACCGATCTATGCCGTCGGATCGAGATTGTGCGGCCAGGATCGAATCCGGCACGACACGTGTCGGGAGGGGTAAAGTACCCATCTTCCCCGACTCTAGCGACGCGACGGTGAGCGATTCCGTCGACAGCGAGGGCTATCCGGCCTAGCTAGGGCTAAAAATGTAAAGAGGGTACTGAGGGGAACACGAGGGTACCCTTACGATGGTCCGAGGTCGACGGAGCGAGGCCGGCGACGAGAGGAGGCGGCGAGGTCATTTGGGTCCTGGTCGGCGACGGCGATCCGACGAGGCTCGTTGACGGCGGAGGAGTGGCCGAGGTTGAGGAGGCTCTGGCGGTCACAGAGATGTGGTCGGTGAGGGCGGAGAGGGGTTCCGGCAACGGTGAGCGGCGGCTGAAGTACGGGTGGCGGTGTTGCGCTAAAAACCGAAATGCGAGCGCTCTATTTGTTCTGGAAGCGAATTGACGTGGGGGTTGAGCGCGGCTGTGGTCGGGGGTTTAAATAGGGGTACCGGCGGGGGTAGGGAGGGCGCAATCGGGGGAGGCCGTGAGTAAACGCCGGCGAGGTGGTTTCACTGCATGCGGGCGATAACGGGATGATGACGCGTGAAATCAATAGGGGAAACGGTCGGCGCGACGCGGGAGATTCAATGCTGGCGATAAATGGAGGGGAGGGGGCCGGCGACGAGCGAATCGCGGGGTTTAAATTCGGCCGGCGAAGTTTGGGGGCGATGGCGCGAGGTGGACAACGGTACTGACAGGTGGGGACCACAAGCCAGTGGGCGTGAGCGAGTGAGTGAGGCGGCTGACGGGTAGGGTCGGGCTCGGGCGCGAGAGGGGTCGGTTGGCGCTGACAGGTGGGGCCGGGGTGTCGGGCGCGCGCGCGAGGGCAGAGGGGCTCACTGACGGGTGGGGTCGGGCTTTTAGTGTGAGGCGGGCGACGGTAACGGGTTGGGCCGGCTGGGAGAGAGAGAAAGGGAGGGGGGCCATTACTGTTTAAAATGTTTTCTGATTAAAAATAATTGCAGAAATTGGTTTGAAATAATAGGGCTACTTCCAAGGTTGATAAAAATTTGTAAAAATTCTCAAAAATATATCTTGGCCTTAGGATCATACATAAAAATTTTCAGCTCCTGGTTTGGCCATTTCATCTAGGTTGTAGTTCAAAACTGTGAAGGAGGCCATTTAAAGGTATTTCCAAAATAATAAATTTCAGGAAATTGGATTAAATAATATTTTTATTTCTTTGAAAATTTGGGGTGTTACAGGACTCCACATTTCTAAGGGTAAAATCGTCTTCCAAACCAAGTCTCCTACTTGAAACGATTTTGGTTTAACCTTCTTATTGTAGGCTTTATCTACTCTCTCTCTCTTCTTGTCCACCTCTATGGCTTCTAAAGCCCTTAGTCTCTTATCGGTCACTTCTTCTAGGTTATCCTTCACAAGAGTCTCATACTCATTGACCGATAAGCCATCCTTCTTTAACACCCTTAATGAACCAAGATCTACTTCTACAGGTAGAACGACTTCTTGTCCATATACCAACTGTTGGGGGAAAATATCTCATCTTCGGGGTTATTGCCGCCGCAGCATGACAGCAGATAGTGGATTCGAAGGTTTCCAGACGTCCATCTTCGAAGATACCCTGAATCAAGCTTGAAGTATGAAGATAGGCATTGGTTCGAAGTACATCTTCGAACTAAGGCAATTCAAGATCTTTATTGCCAGCTAAGATGGAAGATTTATCTTTTATATTATTAGATTAGTCTTTTACCATTTTAGCCCTATCAAGGGTACCGAATAGTTTCCACTATGTCGGTTGTAATAGAGGGGTAAATAGGTCTTTTCCTTAATATTTGAGCCTATAAATACCCCCATTTCACCCTGTAATAGGGACCGAATACAAGTTATTCAATACACACATTCGAACTATTCTAAGTTGTTATCCTTTCGGAGGCTTAGAACAATTCTCTTCGCAAACACTTCGTTTGTTAGTTTCTATTCTACAGAAACATGTTAGTGTAATCTTTTACGCCAACAGTTGGCGCCGTCCGTGGGGAACCTAGTCCGAAAAACTTCGTTCTCTACCAACCTCTTACATCTCTGATCTTCCGAAGCGGAGCGCACCCCGCAATTCCACTCGGAGGTCTTTTCGGATCTCCGGAGAGATACCATTCGACACGGTTGAAGTCGGAGGGCCTTCGACATTCCCTCTGCAAACTCTGAAAGGGGCTTCCATCCCTCGAACATACGAAGCTTCTCCGCCAACCCCTTCCATACTTCGACCACCCGGAGTCCCTCCTCCACCTTCCATCCCAATTCGAACTGATCCTACTAGTTCTCAAGACCCGGAAGATCCTTCCGGAGGAGATGAAGATAATCTTGGAGATATGGCCACTCAAATGGCCAACCTTCAAGCTGAGGTAGCAAGGTGGCGACAGGAAGCTACGAACAGGCTTCGCTCTCAAGCCATCCCAACTATCCCAGAAGTGCCCGAAGACGACGATCTCGATTATCCCGAAGCCCCGGAGAACGCCTCCTTCGATAATGAATCTCCGCTGCATCCTGAGCGGTAGAAAGTTTGCTTCGAATCCAAAGTTCAAAACTTCGAAGCTCTGTAAGTATGCCGGAGATGAAGATCCCGGAGAGTTCGCTCGTTCTTATGCTCTAGCAATTGAAGCTAGCGGAGGAGTTCGAGACACCATGGCGAAGTGCTTCCCTTTAGCCCTTCAAGGAGTGGCATTAAGGTGGTTCTGGTCCTTGAAGCCAGGATCAATTAATTCATGGTCGCAGCTGAAGAAGAAATTTATAAGCAATTTTCAAGGCACCTTCGTGCCTCCCATGTCAACAGGAAGCCTTTTCCAGGTGAAACAGCTCCCCGGAGAAACATTGAGGCAATATTTTAAGCGCTTCGCTCATACGAAGTCGCAAATCTGGGGGTTGTCTGCATCTTCGGTAGTTGATGCAGCTCGAGAAGGCGTCACTCATCAAGGCCTCTTGGATAAGCTTCATCGGAAAAGCATCTCCTCAGTCTCTCAGTTGATGTCATACTTCGAGGAGTATGCGAGGTCAGAAGAGGGTTGGCTTTGAAGGACTGCTGCTACTTCGTCCATATTGCAAGAAGTTAAAGTAGAAGTGAAAACTTCGGCACAGCCGCAAGAACCAGTCTTCGAAGTGCAACATGATCTAGAAAGAGGGCAAAAGCACCCTCATTCTGAAGTCATGAATATTGCACCCCCACAGAAGTTTACACAGAGAGCTCCACAGTCTACGGGGAACAAGGCCAGCGGCTGGAGGCCGCCAGGGAAAATGGCTGGCAAGGGCCAGACCCTTTTCTGCTGCATCCATGGAGAAAATCGAAGCCATGCAACTGATACTTCCAAGGCTATACTTACCCTAAGGGGAGAGTACCTAGAGAGAACTTCGGGTCGAGGTACTACCGACCGAGTTCCAGCTGCAACGCGCCCGGAGCCGGTCCAGGCTGTGGCGCGGATAGAAAACTTTGATGCTGCAAGATACCCTCCAGTGGCCAATGTTATGCCACCTCCGAAGCAAGAGGAAGGGCAAGATCGAGGAAAAAGAGTAGTCCTCCCCATCTCCAGCGGAGGTACCCTTGGAAGCATGTCCAAGAGACAGCGAAGGGACTACGTCAGAGAAGTAGGCCATATTGGAACTTCGTCGTCTGCAGATGCAATGCCGGAGTGGTCTCATGTGCCGATATCTTTTTCTGCGGAGGATGCAGCTGGTATTAAGTTCCCGCATGCAGACCCATAGGTTATCACTGCTGATATTGCGGGCACTGAAGTTCGAAGGGTGTTGATCGACGGAGGTAGTTCAGCAGATATCATTTTTGTTCAAGCCTTCGATCAATTGTGCATTTCCAGGAAGCATCTCCTTCCAGCGGCTCGTCCTTTGCAAGGCTTCGCAGGACCTCCGCTTGATGCACTTGGCCAAATAGGCCTGGAAGTTACCTTCGGAGAAGGTTTATTGGCCCGGACTGAGGAAGTAATCTTCGATGTTGTAGATGCCCCATATGCTTACAATGTCATCTTCGGAAGAGGCATGCTAAACCAGTTCGGAGCTGTGGCGCATCACAATTATTTGTGCATGAAGATGCCCACACAAGCAGGAGTCCTTACTGTCTTCGGAGATCAATCTATTGCTCGGAGAGCGGAATATGGTCATGGTCCCCCTCTTGATCCAAGACAAGTAAACAGTGTATAAGATAATGAAGAAATTTTTTCAGCCTCCTCCGAAGCTTCGAAGAAGTCCTTTCCGAGACCAAGTCCTGAGGGAGAAAATTGCAACGAAGGTCATTGTTAAAAATGGTAAAGAGTACACATTTCAATTTGGTAAAGATTTACCGTCAGAAGTTGCAACCTCCTTGGAAAATGTGGTGGAACAGAATTTGGATGTCTTCGCTTGGTCTGACGAAGATATCACCGGAGTAGATCGGGATATCATTGAACACAGTTTACTTGTAAACCCGAAGGCCCGGCCTGTTCGGCAAGGACTCCAGAAAATGTCTGCAGAAAGAGCTGCTCTAGCGAAGGATGAAGTTGAGAAATTATTGAAGGCTGGGATTATTAGAGAAGTGGCTCACACAGAATGGTTAGCCAACCCAGTCTTCGTCAGAAAGAAGTCTTCCGGGAAGTGGCGCATGTGCATTGATTTCACATATTTGAATAAAGCATGCCCACGTGACCCCTACCCCATGCCCCGAATTGATCAATTCGTTGACTTCACCGCAGGTTCGGAGTTATTAAGCTTCCTTGACGCGTATTCTGGTTATCATCAAATATGGTTGAAGCGCGAAGATGAAATCAAGACAAGCTTCGTAACTCCTTCGGGAGTCTTCTGTTATGTAAGAATGCCCTTCGGCTTAAGAAATGCCGGGGCTACTTTTTCGAGGTTAGTTGCTAAGGCTCTAGGTCATCAATTAGGTCGCAATGTGGAGGCCTATATGGATGATATTGTAATAAAGAGTGCTTTAAAGCACCAGCATAGCCTAGACTTAGCAGAAACATTCAATAGCCTTTGGGCATGTGGGATCCGTCTTAACCCCGAAAAATGTATCTTCGGAGCTAAGGCTGGAAAGTTGTTAGGGTATTTAGTTTCAAGCAGGGGAATTGAAGCTAGCCCTACTCAAATAACTGCGCTACAAAAGATGGCTCCTCCGGAGAATTTAAAGCAAGTGCAAAAGCTGACTGGGCGTCTGGCAGCACTTAGCAGGTTTTTATCAAGGTTTGCGGAGAGAAGCTTGCCTATATTTAAAGCATTTAAAGGGTCCGAAGATTTTGCATGGACACCGGAGTGTCAGAAAAGCTTCGAAGATATTAAAGAGTATCTCAGTAATCTTGCTACACTCGCGGTGCCTACTGCGGACGAAACCCTACTCCTTTACCTTGCAGCTACAGGTTCTGCTGTCAGCGCAGTCCTTGTCAGAGAAGTGGATTTCAATGGGAAGTTGGTCCAAAATCCTGTTTATTTTGTATCCGAAGCATTATCAGGAGCGAAGACAAGATACTCCGAACTTGAGAAGTTCGTTTATGCTCTGATAATGGCTTCGAGGAAATTAAGACATTATTTTTTGCACAATGTAATTGTACCAACTTTGTATCCTTTAGGAGATATGCTTCGAAGCAAGGATTCCACTGGAAGGATTGGGAAGTGGGCAGTTGAGCTAGCACCCTTCGACATATCTTTCTTGGCAAGGATAGCAATCAAATCGCAAGTCCTAGCAGATTTTGTAGCAGAATGGACTCCACCTGCGAATTTGGTTCCGGAGAAGTCAAGTGACGGAGTTTGGATTGTTTACTCCGATGGGGCTTTCCAAGCATCCGGAGCAGGCATTGGAGCAGTGTTAATTTCACCATCAGGGCAAAGAGCAATGTACTCCGCAAGACTCAACTTTAAGTCTACCAATAATATAGCGGAGTATGAAGGGATTTTATTGGGACTCCGAAAAGCACGTGCTCTAGGGGCTACAAGAATTATTATAAAGATAGATTCTCAAATAATAGCAGGGCATGTAGATAAAAGTTTCCAAGTTCAGCATCCACAGCTTGCAAAGTACTTAGAAGAAATCCGTAAAATCGAAGCACACTTCAAGGGTATTTCCATTCGGAGTATACCAAGAGCAGAAAATGTGCAAGCGGACATCTTAGCAAAAGCTGCAGCCGGAGCTGTGGATGTGCCCGAAGATGCTTTCTATGAGGAGCTCAATATACCTTCAGTGCCACAAATTCCCTCTGCAGAGATTCTTTGCATTCCTAGTGCAGATTGGAAAAATTCAATCATGGAACTTTTACAGGGAGGAACAAATTTGCCCGAAGAGCCACAGCTGTCAAGATTAAAGCTTAGAGCCAGAAATTATCAAATAATCAACGGTATTTTATACAAGGCCGGAGTATGTTCCCCTCTACTCCGATGTATATCTCAAGCCGAAGGCCAAGAAATTCTTCGAGAAATTCATGAAGGCCTTTGTGGTAGCCATTTAGCCCCTAGAGCTTTGGCAGGAAAAACACTTCGCCAGGGGCTTTATTGGCCTACAATAACAGCTGATGCGGAGAGCTTAGTCCGCACTTGTCAAGGATGCCAGTGGATGGGTCGACGGAGTCATCGCCCACCAACAGCTCTTCAAGTCATTGCTCCGGTATGGCCTATGGCCAGATGGGGTATGGATTTAATTGGTCCCTTTCCAGTAGCAAAGGGAAATCTGAAGTTCGTAGTGGTAGCTATTGAATATTTTTCTAAGTGGGTGGAAGCAGAGCCCTTAACAGCTATCACTTCGAACAATGTACAGAAATTCTTCTAGGAGAACATCATTTGCCGGTTCGGAGTGCCTAGATACCTCACAGTTGATAATGGAACACAGTTCGACGCAGAACCCTTCAGGAAGTTTTGTGAAGATCTAGGCATTCAGTTATGTTTTGCTGCAGTGAGGCATCCTCAGTCTAATGGAGCTGTAGAGCGAGCCAATGGAAATATTTTATCAGGGCTAAATCGAAGAATAGTAGGATTAGCAAAGGGACTGTGGACCGAAGAGCTTCCGAAGATTTTGTGGTCCATTCGGACTACGCAAACAAGGTCCACAGGTTTTACTCCGTTCAGACTACTATTCGGAGATGAAGCTATGACTCCGACGGAGCTCAAAGGAGGATCATTTCGCAGCACCGAACCGGACATTGAAGAAGAACGACAAGCTTCGCTAGATTTATCAGAAGAAACAAGACTTCGAGCTATAGCAAATTTATCAAAGTATCATCAGCAGACGAAGGCTTGGTTTGACCCGAAGGTTAAGCTCAATGAACTAAGACCGGGTCATCTTGTTCTACGAAGCATTATAGCACCAGGGAAGTTAGGGAATAAATGGGAAGGTCCATACCTAATTTTCCGTTCAGGGCGCCCTGGCTCCTTTAAGTTAGCTAATTTAGAAGGTGAAGAGTTAGCACATACTTGGCATGCGGAGCACCTAAAGCGATACTTCGCATAAGGGCTCCTTGTAATTCGCTTGTAATCATCTTCTAAATTAATAAATCATATGATCCTGATAGTGCCTTCCCCTCATAGACTTCCAGCTTCCGAGTGGACGCACTGGAACCACGGGGTCGACCGAGAGGGAAGTGTCATGAAGCTGGATTGTATTTTCGGACTTCGAACCTGCAAGTTCGAAGCTTCCGACGTGGGGGCTGACATAATCCGGAGTCCAAGCCACCGGCTTGTAGGCATCCGTAAAAGAGACCAAAACCACATCATACGGAGTCCAAGCCATTGGCTGGTAGACTTCCGTAAAAAGAGCCGAAGGTGGCCAAAACATGCGGAGTCCAAGCCATTGGTTGGTAGACTTCCGTAAAAAGAGCCGAAGGTGGCCAAAACCTGCGAAGTCCAAGCCATTGGCTGGTAGACTTCTGCAAAAAGAGCCGAAGGTGGCCAAAATATACGGAGTCCAAGCCATTGGCTGGTAGACATCCGTAAAAAGAGTCCAAAGAGACCATTGCAAACTCCGAACCATTGGTTCGACAGAGATCGCAAAAAAGAGCCGAAGGTGGCTAAAGCAAAACAGAATTTGAGCCATGAGCTTCGAATGTCTATTAACACAGTCCAAAGTGACAAATTATCTAAGATACTAAAGTATCTTGAAAGTTATCTTGAGTGATTTCTTTCATAAAACAAAGGTACTAAGTTGCCATTCTTCCGACTGCAAATAGTCGAAGACATTTCATAAGATTTTAAAAGATCTTTAAATGACAGAGGGGCTCCGAACCCCCCAAAAAAAATTGTACTCCGAAGTTTTTTCTTTGCGCATAACCATCTTCGAATACACTTCGAAGTTGCTCATACCCAAAGAGGGTCTAGTTAATATGGAGACAATTTTAAATCGGTATTCATTATTCAAACAAATGTGTTTACAGATTACATTATGAAAAATTGGTATCTATACCAAGAAGGAATCGAAGACCTCTTCGGTCTCTAGAGCTAGGGGTGGAACGACTAGTTCCAGCACCGGGAGTTCTAATAACTTTGCGTTTAACTCTCTTGCTCCCCTTCGAAGCTCTAAAATCCTTCTGTTTTTGTTGAAGCTCGGCCCAAGTTCGAAGCCGTTCGGGGCTCCTTTCCCAGCTTCCAAGTTCTTCAGGCCTTTTATTTCGAGCTTCATCTTCGTCTTCAGACCAAATAACGTCTTCAGAAGATGAAGTGTTTACGTTAACCTCTTTTTCTTCCTCTTTAATATAAGACAGTATGTCTTTGATTACTTCGGGCGCAATTATGCCGAAGTCATCTCGAGGAATTAGAAATCGAGGACGTTTATAAGCTTTAAGAAGATCGAAGGTAGCCCATAATGAGCGAACTTCATCGTTAAGGTCTAACACTTTGATGTCTTCCGTAAGAGGTCAAGCCTCAAAATATGACAAACAAGATTTTCATTGATAAATGTTTACAGGCATAAAGCTTTACATGGTTAAAAATCCTAAGGTACTTCTAAACCTGCGGGTTCGGAGGAGGTTGACTGCTCGAAGCTTGAGTCCGAACGTGCTTCTGGCGTTGGCCTTCGTCGATCCAAGTTTTGATCGCGGAATGACCTTCGGCTCTCCATGAGGTTTGAAAGGCTCGCCAAGCAGCAGCCACACCTTCGGAAGGTTTTAGAAGTCGCTCGTCGTCGAAGGTGATTGGGCCCCCTCCTGCGTCCGGAGTTATCGATCGGCCCAGATCTTCGTAGTAGCGAAGTAGACCAACAGCAGACACTTGTCCGGAGAGTTCTCCGTATCTAATGCCCGCCGTCTTCATATGCTTCGCCACCCCTTGGATCCTTTTCAACCGGCACAGAAGAGTGATGTTATCATCAGAAGGAAGTATCCCAGTAGTACCGAAGTACTCCAGGACATCTAACAGCTGACTCATAACCTCCACAGCCACCTTCTCAGACTTCAACTTGTCTTCGTTCAGCGCATCCTTCGTTGAAGTGACTTCGCCCAAAACCCCAGAAAGCCTAGCATTCTCAGTGGTCAAAATGTTCTTCTGGTTTAACAGTTGGTTGGCTTCCTCTTGGAGTCGGACGAGCTCGGACCCCGCAGTAGCGTGCTCCACCCGCAGTTTTTCAACTTCTGCTCGAAGCACAATCCTTTCTGCTTCGAGCTCTTTCTTTGCAGCTTCCAAACTTTGCCTGGCCCTTCGCTCTGTTGATATTATATTATCCATTTGAGCCACTCGACTTTCGGAGATGTTAAAATTCCTTTGAAGGGCACTATTTTCTTCCCGAAGGCGAGCGGTTTCTTCGTCATTGCATATATTTGCAGCTCGGGCCAAGACAGTTTGCTGCAAAAATAAAAAACTAAGGTAAATATTTATTCGTAGATGAATTCTATGATATTTCGCAGTTGCTTCGTACCTGGTAGGCTGCACGTTCAATAGCGGCATTAAGCTCCGTCCTGTCAGCTTTGCTCAGGATGGCCACTAAATTGGTCTCCCCTATGTCACGGCTAGCTCGATCCAAAGGTTCGAGCAAAGTCCGAAGACCAGTTGTTTGCCCTAAGAAAGGAGCCAGCAAGGGGAGCATGCTTATTGCCTGTTGGTCATCTTCGTTCAACGAAGGACCAGAGCTTTGACCTGTGGTCTTTGGAGCCACTGGAGACTGGCCATCCCCGGAAGATTGGCTCTCGTCTGTTGAATCAGACGGAGTTGATTCGGAGCTTACAGCAAGGAGGGGCTCTATATGTCTTTTGCCTCTTCCAGGCCCCATTTGAGTAACTCTCTGGGCAGGCTCTGAAGTTGTCGAAGGTCCAGGAATTATTTCCTCTTGACGGACTTCTTCCATAGAAGTGGACTCTATAAAAATAATGAAAAGTATTATACATTGTATAAATACTCAAAATAAACATGAAAAAGTTATTCTAAGTCTACCTTCGACATTTTGTAGTGGAGTCATCGTCGGACTGTTCGATGGATCGAAGGCTAGTTCTTCATCCGAATCAGCCGTTAAGTCTTGGACTGTAGGAGCATCGTCTTGAGCAGTCCTCGTTGCTTCTTCGGGGATCGAAGCTATAGTAACTTCAACCCCGCTCTCATTCACAGGAACTTCGTCCTGAGATATATCTTCCTGAACTACCGAAGTCCTTGGTTGATCAACATTATGTTGGGACTCCGGCACGTTCGCAGGTACTTCGGCTTGTGCAGTCCCTTGAGTTTCATCTTCTTCTATTAGACGCACAAGCAATCTCCCTGTTTCTTCTTAGAGTCGGAAACTAAAGCCCTTGAGCTCGAAGGTGCAGGATTCGAAGGTGCAAGATTTTTTGGCTTCCGAGCCACCTTCTTCACCGGAGTCTTTGCGGAGCTCGAAGTCCTAGCTTCGGCTTTCCTCTTCTTGGGTCCTTTCTCCGAAGGCACCCAATCCATCAGAGGGGGCGGAGTCATTTCCAACATTCCCCATACTCTGTTAAATCTCTCCCAACTCCCGACTAATTTGACTCTCCATTCTTTTTCGGTCGGAGTTGGAGCGCCCAAAATCTTCTCCGAAGCCCTTATAATTTGCTCCGAAGTAATAGGGGCTGAAGAAGCTAAAAAATAAATAAATCAAGTTAGCCTTTCTTCGAAGTAAATATGCATAATACATGTTGTTTTCGAAGTTACCTGCAGGGCTCGAAGTCACGGTAATTTTTCGGAGATCGCCTTCCGAATCCTCTTCGAAGACGATAGGCCAGTTGGCCATCAGTGGAGAGATTTGCAACCCGAGGTATTCTTCGGCTAAGTCTCGCATGCTTAACCTTCGCTAATCCTTTGAAGCAAGTTGAGACGAGCTTCGAGCTGACCTTGGCCGGGATGCACTAAGGCTTCTTTCCTGGAACTGGATCTCTTTCAAAGGTCCGGCCAGAGGGTAACTCGCCCCAACTTCGGCATAGAACCACCTCATAACCCAGTCAGTGTACCATCTCGCATTGATGGTCTTAGCAGGAAATTGCAGGGCATATTCATCCCGGAGCCAAAAATTAATGCTTCCGAAGGCAACCACTACCTTTTCACCTCCGGGACCTACGAAGGTTTTAGGCTGGCATGAAGCCCTATGCAGTGCAGCGAAGATTTCTGCCCTCCCCTCACAGCCTTCGGCTCTCAATGCCCATTCGAAGATAGCCAGTCTAGCTACTGCATTCGGAGATAATTGAGGGAGGGTGACATGGAATAGATCAAGTACCTCCGCCAGGAAGTCTACTGCGGGAAGACCCAAGTCGGCTTCAAAGAAGGCTTCGAATACAACCACTTCTCCGGGCCTTGGTGACGGAATAAATTCTTTCCCGGGCTTCCGAATCATCACTCCGGTACTGATTTTTCCTTCTACCGCAATTGCCAGTGATTCCCTCTTGCAGGTAGAAGATCCCAGTTGAAAAGACTGGTTCAAATACTTCGTTGATGGCGGACAAAGACTTTGATCATCAATACTTTGGGGATTTCTCCCTCCTGCCGCCATAGATGTCGCTGCAGATGCCGGAGGTGCCGCTGCCAACGTTGCAGCCGCTGCTGCTGCAGCCGCCTGCTGCCGGGCCAAGGCCGACGGAGCTCCAGATCCCTTAGTCTTCACCATTGCGGTCGCTGGATTGCTTTGGGGAAATGGAGGCTAGGGCTCAAAGAACTCAAGGGGCTCAAAAGATGTTTGATTGCGAGAAAGCAGTGAAAAGGTAATCGGGTGAGTTCTAGGCTATCTATTTATAGCCTAAGCTTTACATTCTTACCGTTAGCTCATGTCGTTTCGCAATCCTGCCATTACTTTTCTCCGAAATTAACGCTTTCCACAGTTTCCGTTAGGAACAAAAAGCTAACGGCTATTTCCTCTAAGTCTAAAAGACTTTCGAACTTCCTGAGTCAGTTCTTAAGATAGTTAGAAAGTAATTATCTTAAGACTGATTCGGAGTTTATATCTTCGTACATTTCGGAGATGAATTGAAATCTAATAACCCCTATGTCTGGTTATTTTTTCCTTCCGTATACTGCTCTCCTAACATTACAGGTTAAACGGAGAAGCGTATTCGAGGGGCTACTGTTGGGGGAAAATATCTCATCTTCGGGGTTATTGCCGCCACAACATGACAGCAGATAGTGGATTCGAAGGTTTCCAGACGTCCATCTTCGAAGATACCCTGAATCAAGCTTGAAGTACGAAGATAGGCATTGGTTCGAAGTACATCTTCGAACTAAGGCAATTCAAGATCTTTATTGCCAGCTAAGATGGAAGATTTATCTTTTATATTATTAGATTAGTCTTTTACCATTTTAGCCCTATCAAGGGTACCGAATAGTTTCCACTATGTCGGTTGTAATAGAGGGGTAAATAGGTCTTTTCCTTAATATTTGAGCCTATAAATACCCCCCATTTCACCCTGTAATAGGGACCGAATACAAGTTATTCAATACACACATTCGAACTATTCTAAGTTGTTATCCTTTCGGAGGCTTAGAACAGTTCTCTTCGCAAACACTTCGTTTGTTAGTTTCTATTCTACAGAAACCTGTTAGCGTAATCTTTTACGCCAACACCAACTCATATGGACTGAGCATAGTAAGGTGAAGAGTTTATCAACTTAATATCATAATATTCGATGAAGTCCCTCACTTCTCCAGAAACAAATAACTACCTTGATCTGTAGTAAGAGTTCGAGGAATGCCAAATCTATGTATGATGTGCTTCAAGATAAAATCAAGTACCTCGTTGTGAGTCATGTTCTTGAGAGGCATAGCCTCAGTCCACTTAGTGAAGTAATCCGTCGCCATCAACACGAACCGATGCCCCTTTGAGGAAGGAGGGTGAATTTAGCTGATGAAGTCTAAACCCCAACCTCGAAATGACCATGGTTTGACAATAGGGTTGAGTAATGAGGAAGGAGCTAACTGAATATTGCCAAACTTCTAACATGCTTCACACCCTCTATAATACTTAAAACAATCTTCAGTCATAGTCGGCCAATAAAAACCTTCTCTTTTGAGCATCCAACTCATTTTCTGGGCCGACTGATGAGTGCCACAAAGTCATTCATGGACTTCTCCCATAGCCACCTGGGAATGCTCGTGGTCTAAACATTTCAAAAGTACTCCATCGATGGTTCGATGATACAATGTGTCGTCTATCAACACGAATTTGAACGCTTGTCGCCGAACCTTCCAATCAACCCTTTGGCTAGGGTCTCTCAAATACTGGACGATTGGAATTCTCCAATCGCCCTTATAGGCTTCAGAGGGTCTTGCTAGCTCACCCTCTGAAAAAATTTCTAAACTACTAACTTAGGGGTGCCCCCCGAGCCATTCCTACTCCTGCCGAAGTCTGGCCGGACTGGCCATTCGGAGTGTGCCGGGCCGAAGCCCTCTGGAGGGTCTGGCCCCCCGGAGGCCCTCACCGTGCGGGTAACTTTGGCTCACGGCCTCCGGTGTGCCAGGCCCCTTGGTGGGTAGAGCACTCCGATCCTGGGACCTTGGCGCGCAGTAGCCTTCAGCAGCTAGAGGGTGCGCTCGCCCATCATCACAGGCTTCGGCAGTGAAACCAAGCATTGGCTTCTCCCATACGGAAAATTTCCCCCTCCTGACTTGGTAACTAGATGTTTGCTGAGCCAAATCATTTGCGATTGAATTGGCTTCTCTTGATACGTGAGAGATTTTGAAGTCATCAAAAGCAGCAACTATGTCTAGTCATTTATCCAAGTAACTATTTAGCAGGCCATTAAAGCATTGAGCACTTTTAGCTACTTGTTGCACTACTAACAAAGAATCATCATATGCGTGGACATGTCTAGCACCTATAGATTCTAGTAATTCAAGTCCTAGTAATAAAGCTTCGTATTCAGCTTGGTTATTAGTAGAAGGAAATTCCAAATGGGCCGAAGTCTCAAAGTGCATTCCATTAGGTGATATGAGAACCACTCCAATACCTTGTCCACTCTTGCAAGCCGAACCATCAAAATAAAGTTTCCACATCACTACCTCAACTAGAGCAACATTGTCACTCCAGCTGACATCTATGTGGTGATCAACTATAAAGTTGACTATGATTTGGCCTTTCATAGCTCTCAGGGGTTCGTAGGCCAAATCATACCCAATCAACATGTAAGCCCATTTTCCGATTCTTCCACTTAGAATCGGCTTCTGTAACATGTGCTTTACAACATCGGTTTAGTAAATGACAACACATGTAGTAGGGAGATGATAATGGCGTAATTTGGTGCACGCGTAGTAAAGTGATAAACACAAACATTCCACAAATGCGTACCTGGTTTTGGCATCCAGCAGGCAGCGGCTCAAGAACGTGATGGTGTACTCTTTTCCCTCTACCTCCTGGGTTAGCACGACCCCGATCACGCTATCTTCAGCAGCGATGTATAGCCAAAACGAAATCTCGGCTTTGGGTGCTCTCACCACAGGTGGTGAGTACAAGCACTCCTTGATTTTCTCAAAGGAACTTTGCTGGCTTGCCCCCCAAGTGAACTCAACTTCGTTCTTTAGCCAGAGTATGGGGACAAAGGCATCAATCTTGCCGGACAAGTTGGATATAAAGCGACGCAAATAGTTCATCTTGCCTAGCAACGTCTGTACATCCTTTTTGCACGTCGGCGCTGCAATGTTTCTAATCTTCTCAAGCCTCTTAGGATCAATTTCTATGCCTCTCTCGTGAATCATGAAACCTAAGAACTTACCCGACGACACACCAAAAGCACACTTGAGTGGGTTCATTTTCAAACCATACTGTCGCATTCTATCAAAAGCAACCTTCAAATCGGCTAAATGGTTTCCCATAGCGTCTGATTTGACTACAACATCATCGATGTAAACTTCTAACATAACCCCTACCAAGTCATGAAAGATTAAGTTCATACCACGCTGATACGTGGCGCCAGCATTCTTCAAACCAAAAGTCATAACGACCCACTCGAATAAACCGACAAAACTAGGGCATCAAAAGGCAGTCTTGTAGACGTCCTCTTTGGCCATAAAGATTTGATTATAACCAGCATTTCCATCAAGAAAACTCAGTAACTTGTGTCATGAAGCATCGTTGATTAGCATGTCGGCTATCGGCATTGGATACTCGCCTTTTGGAGTGGCTCTGTTCAGATCTCTGAAATCAATACATACCCGTATCTTGTTGCTCCCTTTCTTCTCTATAGGCACAATGTTAGCAACCCATTCTATGTACCTGCATGGCCTAATAAATTCAGCCTTGAGTAGTCGCTCTACTTCTTCTTTAACTTGGTCAAAGACGGCCGAGTTAAAGCGACGAGGAGGTTGTTTATAAGGCCTAAATCCAGACTTGATAGGTAGCCAATGCTCCACGAGCTCGCGGCTTAGTCCCAGCATCTTGCTATACTCCCATGCGAAACAATCGACATACGACCGAAGTAACTTTATTACTTCGGCCTTTTCATCAGGCTGTAAATGTTGGTTTACAAAAGTCGGCCTCGGGATGCTACCATTACCTATGTCAACTTCCTCCAAGGGATCAGCCGACGCAAAACCTTGTCCTAATTTCTCTACTTCGCTAAAGTCTCTGATGGCCTCGGCAATACCGTCTTTATTAGACCGATACTGCTCCACACGAGACTTTAGCCAATCCTGGTTACACTTGCAAGACATAACTACAAATACAAAAATAGCCGTGCTACCCCAGCTGGCTTTACGGACACTGGTACAAAAAGTCCTCCGAATACGCTGACAAAGTCGTAGTCCGAAAGATCTCTACCCGATAGACATTCTACTTTGTTGTGAATGGCGTCAACTCATACATCGACCAATGCCACTTGGGCCGAAGTATCTGTGGGGATGACCTCTACTTCATCGCTGTCCCACTGAATCAGGCACTGGTGTAGGGTAGAATGAATGCAGCAATTCGCATGGATCCAGTCGTGCCCAAGCAACACGTTGTAGTTACCTTGTACATCGATGACAAAAAACGTTGTTGGCAATGTCTTATTGCCCACCGTCAACTCCATGGAGACCACGCCCTTGGCCTCGGAGCTCTCGCCGTTGAAGCCATTGAGCATCAAGTTAGTCTTCTTCAGATCATCCTCATCCCTGCCAAGTTTCTTCAATAACGAGTAAGGCATTAAGTTAACAGTAGCACCACCGTCGACGAGCATTCGGGAGATCGGCTTTCCCTCAATGTGACCTCTAATGTAGAGAGGCTTTAGATGGCGAGCCAAGTCCTCGGGCTTCTCAAAGATGGCATTGCGCGGGCTGAGGTTCAATTGAGCGACCTCGGCCTCATCCTACGGCAGGGCGAACTCGGCGGGCAGGGTGACGATGTTGATGTCCATCACCTGGGGTGCGGGCCCTTCGGAGACGGGCGAGTAGTCATCGTCGAGCATGTCGTCATCGTCGTTGCTCGGACTAGGAGCCGGGTTGGTTATCTCAACTGGCTTTATCCTCCATACTTGTCTTGTAGCTGGCCAAGGGCGGTTTTCCTCGAAGATAGTGTCGCGCTCATACATGGCTTTCTTCTCGCGCATCTCCTGTGCCCGTAGTCGTTGTAGACGTCTCTTCTATGATTTGGACATGCCTGGAGGTGCCCAAGATGGTTGCGGCTTGGTGCCGGGTGCTACTGCCCGGCTCCTATCAACTCTGGCCAAAATGGTATTGCCCCACTTCGAC
Organism: Zizania palustris; assembly: GCA_019279435.1. Lineage (NCBI taxonomy): Eukaryota > Viridiplantae > Streptophyta > Magnoliopsida > Poales > Poaceae > Zizania > Zizania palustris. The sequence goes on along the minus strand of JAAALK010000080.1, from coordinate 45,424,140 downwards.
CTCGCGTACCCTGCATTCGGAGGGGCCTTCGCCACGAACCCCGGCATTCGGACCAGCCCTGTTCAGCCGATCGAACCAGGCTCCGGTGCGGACTCCGGACAAAGCATGGGACTCCCATCTGTCAGACTTCAGCGATAAAGCCTTCGGGATTGGGACTTCCTAAGACCCTACTCTGATGGTGATAGTTTCAGACTCCCTTTCCTCGGCCTCCTCACGCATGTACTCTTCAGCTTCGCTCTGCATGGTCTGATTCAGAGGTACCACAGATAGCCTGTGGACGATGCCTCCCTCCGCTGCGTCTGTTGTCTCTACCATCAATAACACTCTGAAGGAAAACAAGGTATAGCGTTAAGTTGCGGAGGGTACTATGGCCCGGATACGTATGGAGCCCATGGAGTTCTTGCCTAGTTGTACGACGGAGGCATCGGCGGCTCCAATGGCCTTGCCCACGTTGAGCCGAACCCGTTACCCGGGGGGTTCGGTAGAGTCGACGGTGTCTTGGACCATATCAGTGAGGGGTCCCACCATGTCGGAGGCACGTTCGGCCAGTGCGGGCCAAAGCCTCCTGTCGGAGAGCCTATCCAAAGTGGTGTGGGGTTCGGCCATTGGGGGCCGAAGTTACTGTACAAGGGGTTCGGCCATTGAGGCTTGAAGCCACCGTGCGGAGTGTTAGGCCACTATGGCCCGAAGCCGCCGTGTGGAGGGTTTGGCTGCTTCGGTCCGAAGCCACCCTCCGAAAGTCTTGGGCCCTTTTGCTGTTTAAGTTTTCTAGCACAAGGACCTGCTTCCTTGGCTTTTCTTTGATGCTTGTTTAACAACATATTGTACGTTACCTTTGGCCTCATGTGAGCCTTAGTCGAAGGGGTATTAATATTCTGCTTCCACACTCCTACCTCAAGATTCTTTGGTATGAACATGCGAGCGCGCGGCTCCCCAATGATTACATCCTTCCTCTTAGCCGACTCGGCCTGTTCTGGCCGAATCAATACCTTCTTTTCGCCGAGGTCAACGGTGTTGACAGGAAAAGGATCTTTGTCGAGCTTCATCTTTGGATTATGGTCTATCTTCAATCGTCCTTCTTCTATGGATGATTGGACCTGCCGTCGAAAAACATTGCAGTCGTTAGTGTTATGTGAATGCGAATCATGCCACTTACAGTATGGATGCTTCTTCAACTCATCGGCAGATGGAATGACTTGACCTTTAGGCAACCTGAGAAACTGGTTCTTCAAGAGAAAATCAAATATTTTATCACACTTAGTTATGTTGAACGAGTACTTGACCTCACTAGGCCGATTCCTGAATGGAGATGGTCGTAATTCAGAGCAAGTGATAGGTTTACTCTTAGCGTTCCACACCCATTCGGCTGCGTACATGTCGGCCAAATCCTCCTTTTCTGATTCCTCCTCGTCGGAGCATTCCATGATGTGGATTTCAGCCCTAGGCTTGTTAAACGTCTTAACGAACTTTTTATCTTTGGTTCGGCCTTCTTGGACCAGAGCCTGCTGTAAAACTTGGCTAACTTCTAAAAAGTTCTGGTTGTATAATCTTTCTTTAATCTCGGGACGCAACCCATTAAACGCTAGTCCTGCCAAGTCTCTTTCTGAAATGTTAAGGCTGAAACATCGGTTTCTAGTATCCCTAAAACGCTTGATGTATTCAGAGGTGTTCTCGTTAGATTTCTGTCTAACCGATGTCAAGTGTGAAAGCCTAAGTTCCGTTTCACCTGTGTAAAAATAATCATGGAATTTCCGGTCCAAATCATCCCATGTATGAACGGTGTTCGACAGGAGTGCCGAAAACCATGTGAAGGCGGTGCTAGATAGCGAGAGAGAAAATAGTCTAACTTTTAGAGCATCTTTCCCGCTAACTTCTCCACATTGTGCCAAAAATTGACTAACGTGCTCTAGTGTGGTTTTGCTACCCTCACCATCGAACTTAGTGAATTCAGGGATTCTATAGCCGCGGGGGTAAGGTATTGTATCGAGATGGTCGGGGTATGGCTTACGGTAAATCCTAACCCGTCCCTTGGGCACGAAGCCGGTACACTCTCTAAATAGTGCACGGACCCACTCCTCTATGTTATCTTGGCATGTCGCCTGCGTGCGCCTCTCATGCGGGGGCATGACACGTGGTGGGATATCGGTGTGCCGGCCATGCCTCTCTTCCCCACGTGCTACCCGTATGACGTGCTCATGTCCGGGTGCCTGCGCATGTGGTGCAGGCAGCGCGGGTACCGGTGCAGGTGGTGGTGCATGGTACGCAGTGCTAGTTTGGTCGTAAGTATAATGATTAGTCTCGGACATAAGTGTTGAGGCTGGAGACATCACGGTCGTGCCAGTGCTGCCGTCAGTTCTGCTGTACACATGGTTTACCAGAGGTGCACTAGCAATAGGGACTGGGGATATGGCCTTAGTAAAGCCGAACCTTCTAAGATTTGCCTCTACTTGGGAGCTGACTGCCGAATCTAAATGGTTGGCTAGCGAAGTGCTAATGGCTTGATCTACTTAGGGACAAGCCTAAGCGTGATGCAGCACCGACGTCGTGTTCCGACTACCCTTAGTCGTGATAAGGGGGGTGTAGTCGCCAGGCAATTAGATCACACAAAATAATCCAATTAGCCGAAAGAAATATATTTAAACAGAATAAATCAGCAAACTGGTCGGAGCCTGTCTTCTTCGAAGTATGATGCGAAGGGGGTCGCCGAAGTATACCTTTGGCGTCTGGTGCGAAGTGTCCCGCCGAAGGGTACCTTCGGCGTTTAGACTGATCTGGTCGAAGATGAACTCCGAACGGATCTAGACGCGACAATCATCTCCGAACGGTGGGGTTCGGCGTGAAGTCTCTGATACGGCAGGGTACAGAGTAACAACCCGAGAGCAATGCGCAATCGTAACTTCGTCTGGAGCAGAGTGCGAGCGTGGCGAAGCCTGTCGTGACGAAGTGTGTGAGCGAAGCGTGTAATAAAAGCAGCAATTTCGCCGAAGGGTATTCTGGCAACCTCTGAAACTGATCTTTTAGCTCCGGACGCCTCTGACGAAGTGACTTCGAACGTAGGTGACCTGCAACATATGAGATTCAAAGTACTAATTCGGCCTGAGGACCGAATTTGGCTAAGTGTTGCGCTTGTAGCGAAGGTAGCAATTTGTTACGCAGATTAGCAGATACTTCACAGGTGAAGTAACAAGGCGATAGCAATCTATTACGTAGATTAAAGGATACTTCACAAGCGAAGTAATAAGTATTACCACTGTTTCGAAAAAGCTGGCGGAGGGCTTCCATGCAAACCCACGAAGTGGTACAGGAAAATAAAGATAAAATAAATGCGATCAAAGCTAGGGCTTTGTGTTTGGGTTGTGTTGGGGGGGCCTCTAAGATGGCCTCGCCTCTCTATTTATAGGGACTAAACTTTTGATCTAATCTGCTATAATTCGGCTTGGATAGAGATAAAGACTTAGCCGGAATTGTATCCAACTCTATCTCTGCCGATGTGGGCTTCGGCCAGGCCCGTCGAAGCTTGCTCCTCAGGCCGAAGCTTCGGTGGTGTGGGCCTCTGAAGGCTTCCTGGCCGAAGGCCGTGGGCTGGCTGGAACCTTTCAGAGCCCATGGCCCAATGGACCTTCGGCCCTATAGGGCTTCGGCCTGACCCAGGACATGCGTATCTTTGGCCCAAATTACCAAAATTGATATTTCGTCAATCTTAGCCATTGATGCCATTTTTTGCCATCAACACTCGCTAAACAGTCCTTACATGCCATTCATTCATGCACAACCATAAATGTAAACTAAGTGCGGAACATTGCTAAACCTGCCCTTGTCTATGGGCTCGACTTTTCAAAAATTTTGTATTCTGATCAGAGGTGTACTACTGTACCCACAAGGCAAGAACTCAGTGTTCACCAGGATATCACCATGATACCCTGACCAAGTCCCTGCCAAAATCTTTAGCATGGAACGCACCAACTCAAGAACAAACCCACTAGGTTTCGCCGGCGCGCCAATGCATTGGACCAACGTCGTGCCCCTTTTTGTGTCTCGTCGGTACAAGTCACCCGCAGGTGCCACTTGCCCCCTCCACTTGTTGCATCAATATGGAATGCTCCATACTTTCAGTTAGGCCTTACCCATTAGACTGGTGGTTAGTATGGAAATGCATTGCAATAGATCCCGCTGACCGGTCCTTATAGTGCCCCGGGATGACAAACCAATGCCCTCGCTTGCACCTGAACCCACCATGCTAATAAACTTAACCTATCCTCCAAGTATTTCAGAATACCAAGGGCTGAGAGAAATATCGGGAAAACATATAATAGAATCAAAGTGACTAATCTACAACTCATTTTTAGCCTATAGCAGTTGTGTTGATACTTTGTACACTATCTAGTATTAAATAATAAGGGTGACAAGGAGATGAGGCTCAATAACATGGCTTGGGTTTGCACAACGGGTTCGGGGATCTAATAAATATAGTGTAAGACATTTATTCAGACTAATACATTTATAACCTATGAGTTTTAGCGATATTTATATAAAACATGGGTTCAATATGTTCAAAAATGAAGTTGTGACTTGCCTTGATCAGCGAAGGGCGATGGAGGAACCTCGGGGAAGTACACGGGATCCTAGACGGCATCGAAGTCTTCTTGATACGCAAAACGATAACAACAAACAATTAAAATAAAGAAAAAGCATAGTACAAACATATAAATTTTATTGGCTAAACTTGTAGAGAATAAAAATAAATTTTCTTAAATTTGAATGGTAAAATTTGGAGTTAAATTGAAGAAGTTATGAATTTTTAAAGTTTAAATCAATTTTAAACAGACTCTGGTCCACGGTAAACCAGGTTCACCGTGAACCTGAGCATTGTGTTGTGCGCCGGATCTAAATCGACCGTCGGATGGTGATCGGACACGTGTGGGCGGGGTGGTATTTTTAAGCGGAAATGGATGGTTGTGGTTCACCGGTACCGCTTCGATAGAACGAATGGCCCAAATCAAACCCTCATGGTTTTTAATCTCGACCACTAAGGATCGATCGAATGGCCGAGATGGAATCCGGCACAGCACGGGTATTTACCTGTGCTAGTCCTCTTCCCCAGCGATGGTAGGGGCTTGCGACAAGCGTAGCGGCAACGACGAGCGCTGGTGGTCCAAGCTAAGTACATAAATGGAAATAGATTAGTCTGGTGGTCATTCAGGTACCGAAGGTGTGGCTCGGGGTCGTCGGAGCGTGGCCAGCGACGAGTGGATGTGGTGAATATGTTTGGGTCGATGGTGGGGTGGTGTTCTAGTGATCTTCAGGTCTAGCGAAGACGTGGCCGGGGTTGGGGAGGCGTCGGGGTTCATGACATAGTCGACGACGTGGCATGAGGAGTCCTCCGGTGACGGAGAGCGGTGGCTGGAGTGCAAGCAGAGGGGGGTGCTAAAATCTAGCATGCGAGCGTTCTGGTTAGGCGAGAGCTATGGGTTTTAGGTGGCCTGAACACGGTGTAGTGCAGGTATTATATAGGGGGCACCAGCATTAAAGAAGGAAAGCTGAATACAAGGAAAGCTGAGGGGAAACTTTCCATACTCTGGCGAGTTCCTTCTTTACACGGGTACAGTGATTGCGGGATTACAACGCGTCGGCAATTAGGGGGAATTGATCACCGGATCATGGGGAATTCAAGGGTAGTCTCAATTCACGAAAAGGTGCATGATGGAGGTGGATTTGCGGGGAAGCTAGGGTTTTGGCTGAGGGATTTAGGGGTGGCAACGTGGGGAAGAACCTGACAGTGTGGGGCCACTAAACAGAGGCACGCGGGCAGGTGTAGGCGCAATCAGCGGGTGCCGACAGGTGGGTCCGTGAGGACAATGAGAGGGGAGGGCACAGCCGCGCGGGGGAGTCGGGAGTGGAGGCTGATAGGTGGGCTCCATCTGTCAGGGAGGGCACGGGTAAGATAGCGGGTTGGGCCGGCCTGTGGAGAGATAAAGGGAGGGGCGGCCAAAAACTATTAAAAATTCATTTGTGAATAAAAATAATTGCTGAAAATAATTTATAAATTATGAGCCATCTACAAAAGTCCTAAAAATTTGTAAAAATTCTTAAAAATATATCTTGGCCTTAGAAACCTAACATAATTTTCTCAAGGTTTTTGTTTCTTTGGGCATTTTCAGCTTATTGAATAATAAAAAATAATTCTTTTATGAAAATTTTTATTTCCTATTTTATTTTTGCCTTTTGTTTATAGCAAAAAATGGCATTATTGGTTAAACTAGGCAAAATACTGAAAATGGTATTTTTGACCGAAAATATGCCAAACCTGGCACAGGCCGGTCCAACCGGCCAGGCCCGGTCAGACCGGCCCCATGGGCTCGGTCAGACCGGCCAGGGGTTCAGAATATGAATCCAAAGTGGGTTCGAATCGTTTTTGTCCAAATCTTATCTCAACCGAATTTTGGCCGAATCCTACTGTATTTTTCGCCAGGGATCACCAGCCCACCCCCTATAAATACTAGGTGCAAGGCCGATTTGAGGGCTCTCTCCAATATCCAAAATCAAAAGCCCTAGCTTCGAATTGCATTTACTTTTCTTTGCTTTCCGCATTAGATAGTAGATCTTCGTGGGTTTGCCTGGAAGCCCTCCATCTGTCGCGTCCATAATCACAGTATCCCTTGCTGGTTCGCTTGTGAACCTCCCGTTACTCCACGTAATGAGAAGAGAAAGCCGAGGAGGCACGGGATGCACTTTTGAAGAAATTTGTCCTCGACCCGTGGTGAAGAAAGTTTGGAGACCTAGGTCGATCATGGTCGATGACCCGACACCCATTATTAGCTCCGATGATGACGACTTACTCGATGATGAATACACACCCATCTCCGAGGGGCCCGCTCCTCAAGCGATGGACATCGGCGTCGTCATGTTACCTTTTGAGTTCGCTCCGCTACGGGAGGAGGCCAGGGTCGCACAGCTAGACCTTTGCCCGCGGGATGCCGTGTTCAAGAAACTGGGAGATACGGATCGTCACTTGAGGCCTCTCTACATAAGGGGACACATTAACGGAAAGCCGATCTCAAGGATGCTTGTCGATGGTGGTGCCACCGTGAACCTAATGTTGTACTCCCTTCTAAGGAAGCTCGGCAAAGGTGACGATGACTTGAAGAAGACCAATGTTACCCTCAATGGCTTCAACGGCGACACAACAGAGGCCAAAGGCGTGCTATCTCTATAGCTGACGGTAGGGAACAAGACACTACCTACCGCCTTCTTCGTCGTCGACGTGCAAGGTAATTATAATGTATTGCTTGGGCGTGATTGGATTCACACAAACCAGTGTGTGCCATCTACCTTGCACCAGCATCTAATACAATGGGATGGTGATGAAGTCGAAATAGTACACGTCGATGCATCGACCCATGTTAGCTTGGCCGATGCATCCAGTGACGCCATCCATGATGAAATAAAATGCTTGTTGGGGCGGGACCTCTCGGATTACGACTTTGTCAGTGTATTAGAGGGGAGGTTCATTCCTATTTCTGTAAAGCCGGCCGGTATGGCTCGGTTGTGTCTAAGGTAGTAGAATGTCTAGCGCTAATCTTGATTGGCTAAATTCTCGTGTAAAGAAATATCGGTCGTCTCAAGACAGTATTGCCGAAGCCATTGAAGATTTTAGCGAAGTAGAAAAAATAGGTCAAGGCTTATCATCGGCCGATCCTTTGGAACAAATAGACATAGGAGATGGTAGTGTTCTGAGGCCGATGTTTGTAAATCAGAATTTGAGTAGTGATATAAAGGCCGAAGTAATAAAGTTGCTTCAATCATATGTTGACTGCATCGCATGGGACTATAGCGAGATGCCCGGATTAAACCGAGAGCTTGTTGAGCATCGGCTTCCCATCAAACCCGGGTTTAGGCCTTATAAACAATAGTCGTGCCGCTTCAATTTTGCCATATATGACCGAGTTAAAGAGGGAGTTGAACGTCTATTAGAGGCAGGTTTTATTAGGCCATGCAGGTACGTACAATGGGTCGCTAACATCGTGCCTGTCGAGAAGAAGGAAAGTGGCAAGATCTGCATCTACGTCGACTTCAGGGATCTGAACAAGGCCACTCCGAAAGACGAGTATCCCATGCCAATAGACGACATGTTGATCAACGATGCCTCGGTACACAAGGTACTAAGTTTTCTTGATGGCAACGCTGGTTATAATCAAATCTTTATGGCCGAAGAGGACGTTTTTAGAACGACCTTTCGCTGTCTCGGTTTTGTCGGTTTGTTTGAATGGATAGTAATGACGTTTGGTTTAAGGAATGCTAGTGCCACATATCAACGTGTCATGAACTTAACCTTTCATGACTTTCTAGGAGTTATGTTAGAGGTTTATATAGATGATGTTGTGGTCAAATCGGATGCTATGGGGAACCATCTAGCCGATTTGAGAGTCGTTTTCAAAAGAATGCGCCAGTATGGCTTAAAAATGAACCCACTCAAGTGTGCTTTTGGTGTGTTGGCGGGCAAGTTCTTGGAATTCATGATCCATGAAAGAGGCATTGAAATCAATCCTAGGAGGCTTGAGAAAATTAGAGGATGTTTAGCTTCGGCATGTAAGAAAGATGTACAGAAACTGCTAGGCAAGGTTAATTATTTGCGATGGTTTATATCTAACTTGTTTGGCAAAATTGATGCTTTTGTCCCGATACTCCGGCTAAAAAATGAAGTCGAGTTCACTTGGAGGGCAAGTCAGCAACGCGCCTTTGAGAAAATCAAAGAATGCTTATAGACGGCGCTGGTAGTAAGGGCGCCGAAGGCTAGGATCCCATTTCGGCTTTATGTCACCGCAGAGGATAGTGTGATTGGAGCCGTGTTGACTCAAGACATTGAAGGAAAGGAGTACATCATCACCTTCTTGAGTCATCGACTTCTGGATGCCGAGACAAGGTACATGTTTGTGGAGCGTTTATGTTTATCACTTTATTATGCATGTACCAAATTACGTCACTATCTTCTCCCTAGTACATGTGTTGTCACTTGCCAAATGGATGTTGTTGGCGTAAAAGATTACGCTAACAGGTTTATGGAGAAGAGAAACTAACAAATGAAGTGTTTGCGAAGCAAACTGTTCTAAGCCTCCGAAAGGATAATAACTTAGAATAGTTCGAAAGAGTGTATTGAATAACTTGTATTCGGTCCCTATTACAGGGTAAAACGGGGGGTATTTATAGGCCCAAATATTAAGGAAAAGACCTATTTACTCCTCTATTACAACCGACATAGTGGAAACTATTCGGCTCCCTTAATAGGGCTAAAATGGTAAAAGACTAATCTAATGAGAAAGAAGATAAGTCTTCCATCTTAGCTGGCAGAAAAGATCTCGAAAGACCTTAGTTCGAAGATGTACTCCGAACCAATGCCTATTTTCGTACTTCGAACTTGGCTCCGGGTATCTTCGAAGATGAACGTCTAGGAACCTTCGAATCTGCTATCTATCTTTATGCTGTTTCGGCAATAACCCCGAAGATGAGATATTTTCCCCCAACAGTAGCCCCTCGAATACGCTTCTCCGTTTAACCTGTAATGTTAGGAGAGCAGTATACGGAAGGAAAAGATAACCAAACATAGGGGTTATTGGTTTTTAGTTCATCTCCGAAATGCATGAAGATATAAACTCCGAATCAGTCTTAGGATAATTGCTTTTCGAACTATCTTAGAACCGACTCAGGAAGTTCGAAAGTCTTTTAGACTTAGAGAAAATAGTCGTTAGCTTTCTGTTTCTAACGGAAACTGTAGAATGCGTTAATTTCGGAGAAAAGTAACGGTAGGAATGCGAAACGGCATGGACTAACGGTAAAAAAGTAAAATCTAGGCTATAAATAGAAGGTCTAGAACTTACCCGGTTACCTTTTCACCGCTTTCTCGCAATCAAAAACCTTTTGAGCCCTTTGAGTTCTTGAGCCCTAGCCTCCAGTTTCTCCAAAGCAACCCAGTGACTGCAATGGCGAAGACCAAAGGTGCGGGGCCTTCAGCTTTGGCTAGGCAGCAGGCCGCAGCTGCAGCAGTGGCGGCAGCAATGGCGACGGCACCTCCGGCATCTGCAGCGACATCTGTGGCGGCAGGAGGGAGAAATCCCAAAATGTCGATGATCAAGGTCTGTGTCCGCCATCAACAAAATATTTGGATCAATCTTTCCAATTGGGGCCTTCTACCTGCAAGAGAGAGTCATTGGCAATCGCAGTAGAAGGGAAAATTAGTACTGGAGTGATGATCCGCAAGCCCGGTAAAGAGCTTATTCCGTCACCAAGGCCCGGAGAAGTAGTTGTTTTCGAAGCCTTCTTCGAAGCCGGCTTGGGCCTTCCTGCAGTAGATTTCCTAGCGGAGGTACTCGATTTATTCCATGTCACCCTCCCTCAATTATCTCCGAATGCAGTAGCTAGACTGGCTATCTTCGAATGGGCATTGAGAGCCGAAGGTTGTGAGGGGAGGGCAGAGATCTTCGCTGCACTTCATAGAGCAACATGCCAACCAAAGACCTTCGTAGGCCCCGGAGGCGAAAAAGTAGTAGTAGCCTTCGGTAGTATCAACTTTAGGCTTCGAGATGAGTATGCCCTTCAGTTTCCTGCCAAGGCCATCAATGCCAGATGGTATACTGATTGGGTTCTGAGATGGTTTTATGCCGAAGTTGGGGCAAGCAGTCCTCTGGCCGGACCCCTTAAAGAAATCCAATTCCGGAAGGAAGCCTTAGTGCAACCCAACGAAGGTCAGCTCGAAGCCCGCGTCAACCTGCTTCAGAAGATTAGCCGAAGGTTAAGCATGCGAGACTTAGCCGAAGAATTCCTCGGTCTGCAAATTTCTCCGCTGATGGCCAACTGGCCTATCATCTTCGAAGAGGATTCGGAAGGCGGTCTTCGAAAAATTGCTTCAACTTCAAGCCCTGCAGGTAACTTCGAAGACAATATGTTTTATTCATATTCATTCGAAGAAAAATTAACTTGATTTATTTTCCTTTTTTAGCTTCTTCAGCCCCTGTTACTTCGGAACAGATCATAAGGGCTTCGGAGAAGATTTTGGGTGCTCCAACTCCGACCGAAAAAGAATGGAGAGTCAAGTTAGTCGGAAGTTGGGAAAGGTTTAACAGAGTGTGGGGGATGCTGGGACTCACTCCGCCCCCTCTGATGGATTGGGTGCCTTCGGAGAAAGGACCCAAAAAGAGAAAAGCCGAAGCTGGAGCTTCGAGTTCCGCAAAGACTCCGGTGAAAAAAGGTGTCTAAAAAGCCTAGAAAGCCTGCACCTCCGAGCCCAAGATCCTCAACCTCCGGTTCTAAGGAGGATGAAGGTAAACTATTAGTGAGGTTGATTGACGAAGATGCAGCTCAAACAGATATTCACATTGAAGATACTGCAGGTATGACGGAGTCTCAGGCTAATATTGAAGAAATAAGAACTCCGGATGCTCAAGAGGAAGAGCAAATCGAAGCCCCTGTGGGCGAAGGTGAAGTTGAAGTTGCTACAACTTCAGTTTTGGATGAAGGGAGGACTGCTCAAGGAGATACTCTGGCAGTTGAAATTTTAACTTTGGATTCAGACGAAGACCTCATCTTTGATCCTCCGAGCAGTCTGATGCTCGATCGCCCCCAGAATGTCGAAGGTAAACTTCGCATAATTCTCTTATTATTTTCTGCAAAATTATACAATGTATAATACCTTTGCTTTTGCAGAGCCCCCTTCTGTAGAAGTACATCGCGAAGATCCAATTCAAGGGCCTTTGACAACTTCGGAGCCGCACCCGGAGGTCGCTCAACAGGGGCCTGGAAGGGGTAAAAGACATATAGAGCCTCTCCCTGCTCAAGGATCAACTTCGTCTGGATCAACAGATGAAAGTCGATCTACTGAGGGGGGGGCATCTACTGAAGCTCCGAGGACCTCAAGAGAACCCTCCGGAACTTCGCCGAGCAGGAATGACCAGGAAGCTTCGGCAATGCTCCCTCTTTTAACTCCTTTCTTGGAGCAAAGAACTGGGCTTCGAAATCTGCTCAAACCTTTGGGTCGAGCTAGTCGCGAAGTCGGGGAGACAGAGCTGGTAGCTATTTTAAGCAAGGCGAAGAGTTCGGACCTAAACGTTGCCATGGAACGAGCAGCCTACCAGGTACGGAACATCTTCGAAACAATAGCAAATTATACATGGATAATATCTTACTTCGATTTTTTCTTTTCTTAGCAAGCGGTCTTGGCTCGTGCTGCAACTTTATCGGGCGAACGTGAAATTGCTTAGCTTCGGGAAGAAAACGAAGCTCTTCAGCGCAACTTATCATTCTCCGAAGCTAGAGTAGCTCAAATGGATAATATGATTTCAACAGAACGCAGGGCCAGACAGGGCTTGGAGGCTGCAAATAAGGAGCTCGAAGCAGAAAGGATCGTGCTTCGAGCGGAAATAGAAAAGGTGCGGTTGGAGCATGCTAATGCGGGTTCCGAGCTTGTTAGGCTTCAAGAGGAAGCTAGCCAACTCCTAAATCAGAAGAATAATTTAACTACGGAGAATGCTAGGCTTTTCGGAGTTCTAGAAGAAACGACTTCGAGCAAGGATGCATTAATTGAAGAAAAGCTTAAGTCCGAGAAGGTAGCTACGGAGGTCATAGAACAGATGCTAGGTGTTCTGGAGTACTTCGGTACTACTGGATCACTTCCTTTAGATGACAACGTCACTCTCTTGCGCCGGTTAAAAAGGATCCAAGGAGCAGCGAAGCAAATGAAGACGGCGGGTATTCGTTACGGAGAACTCTCCGGACAAGTGTCTGCCATCGGACTACTTCGTTACTACGAGGACTTGGGCCGAACAATCACTCCGAGCGCAGAGGGCTCTATTACCTTCGACGACGAGCGGCTTTTAAATCCTTCCGAAGGCGTGACTGCTGCCTGGCGAGCCTTTCAAACCTCATGGAGAGCTGAAGGTCGTTCCGCGATCAAGGCTTGGATCGATGAAGGCCAACGCCAGAAGCAAGTTCGGAACCAAGCTTCAAGCAGTCAGCCTCCTCCGAACCCGCAGGTTTAGGAATGATTTAGGATTTTTGACTATGTAAAGCTTCATGTTTATGAACCTTTGTCAATGAAAATTTGTTTATCATATTTTTAGGCTTTGTCTCATACGGAAGATATCGAAGTGTTAGAAATTAACGACGAGCTTCGCTCATTATGGAACACCTTCGAACTTCTAAAGACTTACAAGCGTCCTCGATTTCTAATTCCTCGAGATGACTCCGGCGTAATTGCGCCCGAAGTAATCAAAGATGTATTGTCTTATATTAAAGAGGAAGAAAAAGAGGTTAACGTAAACACTTTGTCTTCTGAAGACACTAATTGGTCTGAAGACGAAGATGAAGTTCAAAATAAAAGATCTGAAGATCTTAGAAGCTGGGAAAGAAGCCCTAAACGGCTTCGAACTTGGGCCGAGCTTCAACAAGAACAGAAGGATTTTAGAGCTTCGAAGGGGAGCAAGAGAGTTAAACGCAAAGTTATTAGAACTCCCGGCGCTGGAACTAGTCGTTCCACCCCTAGCTCTAGAGACCGAAGAGGTCTTCGATTCCTTCTTGGTATAGATACCAATTTCTCATAATGTAATCTGTAAACACATTCGTTTGAATAATGAATACCGATTTAAAATTGTCTCCATATTTACTAGCCCCTCTTTGGGTATAAGCAACTTCGAAATGTATTCAAAGATGGTTATGCGCAAAGAAAAACTTCGGAGTACAATTTTTTGGGGGTTCGGAGCCCCTCTGCAATTTAAAGATCTTTTAAAGTCTTATAAAATGTCTTCGACTATTTGTAGTCGGAAGAATGGCAATTTAGTACCTTTGTTTTATGAAAGAGATCACTTGAGATAACTTTCAAGATACTTTAGTATCTTAGATAATTTGTCACTTTGGACTGTGTTAAAAGATATTCGAAGCTCATGGCTCAAATTCTGTTTTGCTTTAGCCACCTTCGGCTTATTTTTGCGATCTCTGTCGAACCAATGGTTCGGAGTTTGCAATGGTCTCTTTGGACTCTTTTTACGGATGTCTACCAGCCAATGGCTTGGACTCCGTAGGGTGTGGTTTTGGGCTCTTTTACGGATGCCTACAAGCCGGTGGCTTGGACTCCGGATTATGTCAGCCCCCATGTCGGAAGCTTCGAACTTGCAGGTTCAAAGTCCGAAAATACAACCCAGCTTCATGACACTTCCCTCTCGGTCGACCCCGCGGTTCCAGTGCGTCCACTCGGAAGCTGGAAGTCTATGAGGGGAAGGCACTATCAGGATCATATGCTTTATTAATTTAGAAGATGATTACAAGCGAATTACAAGGAGCCCTTATGCGAAGTATCGCTTTAGGTGCTCCGCATGCCAAGTATGTGCTAACTCTTCACCTTCTAAATTAGCTAACTTAAAGGAGCCAGGGCGCCCTGAACGGACAATTAGGTATGGACCTTCCCATTTATTCCCTAACTTCCCTGGTGCTATAATGCTTCGTAGAACAAGATGACCCGGTCTTAGTTCATTGAGCTTAACCTTCGGGTCAAACCAAGCCTTCGTTTGCTGATGATACTTTGATAAATTTGCTACAGCTCGAAGTCTTGTTTCTTCTGATAAATCTAACGAAGCTTGTCGTTCTTCTTCAATGTCCGGTTCGGTGCTGCGAAATGATCCTCCTTTGAGCTCCGTTGGAGTCATAGCTTCATCTCCGAATAGTAGTCTGAACGGAGTAAAACCTGTGGACCTTGTTTGTGTGGTCCGAATGGACCACAAAATCTTCGGAAGCTCTTCGGTCCACAGTCCCTTGGCTAATCCTACTATCCTTCGATTTAGGCCTGACAAAATATTTCCATTGGCTCGCTCTACGGCTCCATTAGACTGAGGATGCCTCACTGCAGAAAAACATAGCTGAATGCCTAGATCTTCGCAAAACTTCCTGAAGGGTTCTGCGTCGAACTGTGTTCCATTATCAACTGTGAGGTATCTAGGCACTCCGAACCGGCAAATGATGTTCTTCCAGAAGAATTTCTGTACATTGTTCGAAGTGATAGCTATTAAGGGTTCTGCTTCCACCCACTTAGAAAAATATTCAATAGCTACCACTGCGAACTTCAGATTTCCCTTGGCTACTGGAAAGGGACCAATTAAATCCATACCCCATCTGGCCATAGGCCATACCGGAGCAATGACTTGAAGAGCTGTTGGTGGGCGATGACTCCGTCGACCCATCCACTGCATCCTTGACAAGTGCGGACTAAGCTCTCCACATCAGCTGTTATTGTAGGCCAATAAAGCCCCTAGCGAAGTGTTTTTCCTGCCAAAGCTCTAGGGGCTAAATGGCTACCACAAAGGCCTTCATGAATTTCTCGAAGAATTTCTTGGCCTTCGGCTTGAGATATACATCGTTGTAGAGGGGAACATACTCCGGCCTTGTATAAAATACCGTTGATTATCTGATAATTTCTGGCTCTAAGCTTTAATCTTGACAGTTGTGGCTCTTTGGGCAAATTTGTTCCTCCCTGTAAAAGTTCCATGATTGAATTTTTCCAATCTGCACTAGGAATGCAAAGAATCTCTGCCGAGGGAATTTGTGGCACCGAAGGTATATTGAGCTCCTCATAGAAAGCTTCTTCGGGCACATCCACAGCTCCGGCTGCAGCTTTTGCTAAGATGTCCGCTTGCACATTTTCTGCTCTTGGTATACTCCGAATGGAAATACCCTTGAAGTATGCTTCGATTTTACGGATTTCTTCTAAGTACTTTGCAAGCTGTGGATGCCGAACTTGGAAACTTTTGTCTACGTGCCCTGCTACTATCTGAGAATCTGTCTTTATAATAATTCTTGTAGCCCCTAGAGCACGTGCTTTTCGGAGTCCCAATAAAATTCCTTCATACTCCGCTATATTATTGGTAGACTTAAAGTTGAGTCTTGCGGAGTACATTGCTCTTTGCCCTGAAGGCGAAATTAACACTGCTCCAATGCCTGCTCCGGATGCTTGGAAAGCCCCATCGGAGGTAAACAATCCAAACTCCGTCACTTGACTTCTCCGGAACCAAATTCGCAGGTGGAGTCCATTCTGCTACAAAGTCTGCTAGGACTTGTGATTTGATTATTGTCCTTGCCAAGAAAGATATGCCGAAGGGTGCTAGCTCAACTGCCCACTTCCCAATCCTTCCAGTGGAATCCTTACTTCGGAGCATATCTCCTAAAGGATACGAAGTTGGTACAATTACATTATGTGCCAAAAAATAATGTCTTAGCTTCCTCGAAGCCATTATCAGAGCATAAACGAACTTCTCAAGTTCGGAGTATCTTGTCTTCGCTCCTGATAATGCTTCGGATACAAAATAAACAGGATTCTGGACCAACTTCCCATTGAAATCCACTTCTCTGACAAGGACTGCACTGACAGCAGAACCTATAGCTGCAAGGTAAAGGAGTAGGGTTTCGTCCGCAGTAGGCACCGTGAGTGTAGCAAGATTACTGAGATACTCTTTAATACCTTCGAAGCTTTTCTGACACTCCGGTGTCCATGCAAAATCTTCGGACCCTTTCAATGCTTTAAATATAGGCAAGCTTCTCTCCGCAGACCTTGATAAAAACCTGCTAAGTGCTGCCAGACGCCCAGTCAGCTTTTGCACTTGCTTTAAATTTTCTGGAGGAGCCATCTTCTGCAGCGTAGTTATTTGAGTAGGGCTAGCTTCAATTCCCCTGCTTGAAACTAAATACCCTAACAGCTTTCCAGCCTTAGCTCCGAATATAAATTTTTCGGGGTTAAGACGGATCCCACATGCCCGAAGGCTATTGAATGTTTCTGCTAAGTCTATGCTATGTTGGTGCTTTAAAGCACTCTTTATTACAATATCATCCATATAGGCCTCCACATTGCGACCTAGTTGATGACCTAGAGCCTTGGCAACTAGCCTCGAAAAAGTAGCCCCGGCATTTCTTAAGCCGAAGGGCATTCTTACATAACAGAAGACTCCCGAAGGAGTTACAAAGCTTGTCTTGATCTCATCTTCGCGCTTCAACCATATTTGATGATAACCAGAATATGCGTCAAGGAAGCTTAGTAACTCCGAACCTGCGGTGGAGTCAACCAATTGATCAATTCGGGGCATGGGGTAGGGGTCACGTGGGCATGCTTTATTCAAGGATGTGAAATCAATACACATGCGCCACTTCCCGGAAGACTTCTTCTTGACGAAGACTGGGTTGGCTAACCATTCTGTGTGGGCCACTTCTCTGATAATCCTAGCCTTCAACAATTTCTCAACTTCGTCCTTCGCTAGAGCAGCTCTTTCTGCAGACATTTTCCGGAGTCCTTGCCGGACAGGCCGGGCCTTCGGGTTTACAAGTAAACTATGTTCAATGATATCCCGATCGACTACGGTGATATCTTCGTCAGACCAAGCGAAGACATCCAAATTTTCTTCTACTACCTTTTCCAAGGAGGTTGCAACTTCTGGGGGTAAATCTTTACCAAATTGAAATGTATACTCTTTACCGTCTTTAACAATGACCTTCGTTGCAATTTCTCCCTCAGGACTTGGTCTCGGAAAGGACTTCTTCGAAGCTTCGGAGGTGGCTGAAAAAATTTCTTCATTATCTTGTACATTGTTTACTTGCCTTGGATCAAGAGGGGGACCATGACCATATTCCGCCCTCCGAGCAATAGCTTGATCTCCGAAGACTGTAAGGACTCCTGCTTGTGTGGGCATCTTCATGCACAAATAATTGTGATGCGCCACAGCTCCGAACTGGTTTAGCATGCCTCTTCCGAAGATGACATTATAGGCATACGGGGCATCTACAACATCGAAGATTACTTCTTCAGTTCGAGCCAACAAACCTTCTCCGAAGGTGACTTCCAGGCCTATCTGGCCAAGTGCATCAAGCGGAGGTCCTGCGAAGCCTTGCAAAGGACGAGCTGCTGGAAGGAGATGCTTCCTGGATATGCACAATTGATCGAAGGCTTGAACAAAAATGATATCTGCCGAACTACCTCCGTCAATCAATACCCTTCGAACTTCAGTGCCTGCAATATCAGCAGTGATAACCAATGGGTCTGCATGCGGGAACTTAATACCAGCTGCATCCTCCGCAGAAAAAGATATCGGCACATGAGACCACTCCGGCATTGCAGCTGCAGACGACGAAGTCCCAATATGGCCTACTTCTCTGACGTAGTCCCTTCGCTGTCTCTTGGACATGCTTCCGAGGGTACCACCTCCGGAGATAGGGAGAACTACTCTTTTTCCTCTATCTTGCCCTTCCTCTTGCTTCAGAGGTGGCATAACATTGGCCACCGGAGGGTGTCTTGCAGCATCAAAGTTTTCTATCCGCGCCATAGCCTGGACCGGCTCAGTGCGCGTTGCAGCTGGAACTCGGTCGGTAGTACCTCGACCCGAAGTTCTCTCTAGGTACTCTCCCCTCAGGGTAAGTATAGCCTTGCAAGTATCAGTTGCATGGCTTCGATTTTCTCCATGGATGCAGCAGAAAAGGGTCTGGCCCTTGCCAGCCGTTTTCCCTGGCGGCCTCCAGCCGCTGGCCTTGTTCCCCGTAGACTGTGGAGCTCTCTGTGTAAACTTCTGTGGGGGTGCAATATTCATGACTTCAGAACGAGGGTGCTTTTGCCCTCTTCTCCGATCATGTTGAACTTCGAAGACTGGTTCCTGCGGCTGTGCCGAAGTTTTCACTTCCACTTTAACTTCTTGCAATATGGACGAAGTAGCGGCAGTCCTTCGAAGCCAACCCTCTTCTGACCTCGCATACTCCTCGAAGTATGCCATCAACTGAGAGACCGAGGAGATGCTTTTTCGATGAAGTTTATCCAGAAGGCCTTGATGGGTGACGCCTTCCCGAGCTGCATCAACTACCGAAGATGCAGACAACCCCCGGATTTGCGACTTCGTATGAGCGAAGCGCTTAAAATATTGCCTCAATGTTTCTCCGGGGAGCTGTTTCACCTGGAAAAGGCTTCCTGTTGACATGGGAGGCACGAAGGTGCCTTGAAAGTTGCTTATAAACTTCTTCTTCAGCTGCGACCATGAATTAATTGATCCTGGCTTCAAGGACCAGAACCACCTTAATGCCACTCCTCGAAGAGCTAAAGGGAAGCACTTCGCCATGGTGTCTCGAACTCCTCTGCTAGCTTCAATTGCTAGGGCATAAGAACGAACGAACTCTCCGGGGTCTTCATCTCCGGCATACTTACAGAGCTTCGAAGTTTTGAACTTTGGATCAAAGCGAACCTTCTGCAGCTCAGGATGCAGCGGAGATTCATTATCAAAGGAGGCGTTCTCCGGGGCTTCAGGATAATCGAGATCATCGTCTTCGGGCACTTCTGGGATGGTTGGGGTGGCTTGAGAGCGAAGCCTGTTCGCAGCTTCCTGTCGCCACCTTGCCACATCAGCTTGAAGGTTGGCCATTTGAGTGGCCATATCTCCAAGATTATCTTCATTTCCTCTGGAAGGATCTTCCGGGTCTTGAGAACTAGTAGGATCAGTTCGAATTGGGATGGAAGGTGGAGGAGGGACTCCGGGTGGTCGAAGTATGGAAGCGGTTGGCGGAGAAGCTTCGTATGTTCGAGGGATAGAAGCCCCTTCTGGAGTTTGCGGAGGGAATGCCGAAGACCCTCCGACTTCAACCGTGTCGAAGGGTATCTCTCCGGAGATCCGAGAAGACCTCCGAGTGGGATTGCGAGGTGCGCTCCGCTTAGGAGGCATGATGTAAAAAGTTGGTAGAGAACGAAGTTTTTCGGACTAGGTTCCCCACGGACGGCGCCAACTATTGGCGTAAAATATTACGCTAACAGGTTTTTGGAGAAGAGAAACTAACAAACGAAGTGTTTGCGAAGCAAACTGTTCTAAGCCTCCGAAAGGATAATAACTTAGAATAGTTCGAAAGAGTGTATTGAATAACTTGTATTCGGTCCCTATTACAGGGTAAAATGGGGGGTATTTATAGGCCCAAATATTAAGGAAAAGACCTATTTACCCCTCTATTACAACCGACATAGTGGAAACTATTCGGCTCCCTTAATAGGGCTAAAATGGTAAAAGACTAATCTAATGAGAAAGAAGATAAGTCTTCCATCTTAGCTGGCAGAAAAGATCTCGAAAGACCTTAGTTCGAAGATGTACTCCGAACCAATGCCTATTTTCGTACTTCAAACTTGACTCCGGGTATCTTCGAAGATGAACGTCTGGGAACCTTCGAATCTGCTATCTGTCTTTATGCTGTTTCGGCAATAACCCCGAAGATGAGATATTTTCCCCCAACAGATGTCATAAAATATATGTTGCAAAAGTTGATTCTAAGTGGTAGAATCGGCAAGTGGGAGTATGCGTTGATTGAATACGGTTTGGCTTATGAACCGTCACCATGTAGATGTCAATTGGAGTGGTGAAGTCACTTTAATTGAGGTATTGCCATGGAAACTTTATTTTGACTGTTCGGCTTGCAAAAATGGCCAAGGTGTTGGAGTGGTCCTCGTATCACCGAATGGTGTGCACTTTGAGACCCCGGCCCATCTAGAATTTCACTCAACTAATAATCAAGCTGAATATGAAGCCCTATTGTTAGGTCTTGAATTGTTAAACTCCATGGGTGTGAAATATGTTGGTGCATATGGTGATTCTTTATTAGTTGTGCAACAAGTAGCTAAACTTGCTCAATGTTTTAATGGTCTATTAAATAGCTACTTGGACAAATTTCTAGACCTAATTGCCACCTTTGATGATTTCGAAATTGCTCATGTGTCTAGAGAAGCCAAGTCACTTGCAAATTACTTGGCTCAGCAAGCATCAGGCTATCAAATTAGGAGAGGTAAATTCTGCACACGAGAAAAGCCGATGCTCGGAGACAATGTATCATCCGAGAGTACCACCATCGGTCTGACCGGCCTTGTGAGCACGGTCAGACTGCCCTTGCACTCCCAGTCTGACCAGCCATGTCAGGCTGGTCAGACCAACCCGTGCCAGCCGTCCAGCAATAGCCGGTCAAACCGGGCCAACATGGCCGGTCCGACTGACCGTTGTTAGGAGGGTTCAGCACTCGGGGGGCAGGTCCAAATGGAAAATCTAAGGGCCAATTCAGGTGTAGATTTGTCCATTGTTCCTTTGATCAGTAGGGACGATTGGAGGGTCCCAATCATCCAATATTTAAAAAATCCTAGTCAAAGGGTTGATCGGAAGGTTCGGCGACAGGCGTTCAAATTTGTTTTGCTTGACGATGTGTTGTATCACCGAACTATTGATGGAGTACTTTTGAATTGTTTGGACTCCGATCAAGCTAGAGTTGCTACAGGTGAAGTCCATGAAGGACTTTGCGGTACTCATCAGTCGGCCCCAAAATGAGTTGGATGCTCAAATAGGATGGTTTTTATTGGCCAACTATGACTGAGGACTTTTTTAACTATTATAGGAGGTGTGAAGCTTGTCAAAAGTTTGGTAATATTCAGCTAGCACCTACATCGATGCTTAATCCTATTATCAAACCATGGCCGTTCTGAGGTTGGGGCTTAGACTTCATCGGCCAAATTCATCCTCCCTCTTCAAAAGGGCATTGGTTCGTGTTGATGGTGACGAATTACTTCACCAAGTGGACTGAGGTTGTGCCGCTCAAGAACATTACTCACAACGAGGTAATTGATTTCATCTTGAAGCACATTATACATAGATTTGGCATTCCCCAAACTCTCACTATATACCAAGGTACTTCATTTTTTGCTAAAGAAGTGAGGGACTTTGCCGAATACTATGGGATCAAATTGGTAAACTCTTCTCCATATTATGCTCAGGCCAATGGTTAGGCTGAGTCTAGTAACAAAACTGTGATTAAACTAATCAAGAAGAAGATTGAAGAGTTTCCAAAGAGGTGGCATGAAGTGCTTTCTGAAGCTTTATGAGCTAGTAGAGTTGCAAAGCATGGTGCCACTAAAGTTAGTCCATATGAGTTGGTATATGGATAAGAAGCCGTTCTACCGGTAGAGGTGGATCATGGCTCACTTAGGTTTCTTAAGCAAGATGGCTTATCAGTCGATGAGTATGAGACACTTCTGAAGGATAATTTAGAAGAAATGACCAATAAGAGTTGAAGGCTCTAGAGGCAATAGAGAAAGATAAAAGAAGAGTAGCTAGAGCCTATAACAAAAATGTTAGAGCAAAATCATTTCAAGTCAATGACTTGGTTTGGAAGACGATTTTACCATTGGGCACTAAGAGCCCTAAAATTTGGCAAATGGTCACCTAGTTGGGAAGGTCCTTTCAAGGTAGTCAAAATCGCTCCAGGCAATGCATATGTGTTAGAGTCTTTACAAGGAGAGCGATTTTGAAGGGCATTGAATGGTAGATATTTGAAAAGGTACTTCCCGAGTGTGTGGCAAAATGCTTAAAGTGTCAAAGGCCGATATGGAAAGTATCGCCTGAGGCCCGTCATGCTTTTAGCTCACTAAGTTTGCTAAAAGGCAGGGGGTATGTGTTTATAGCAAAAAATGGCGTTAATGGTCAAACTAGGCAAAATACTAAAAAATGGTATTTTTGACCAAAAATATGCTAAACCTGGCACAGGTCGGTCTGATTGGCTATTATAGGCCAGTCCAACAGGCCAGGCCCGCTCAGACCGGCCCCATGGGCTCGGTCAGACCGACTAGGGTTTCAGAATATGAATCTGAAGTGGGTTCGAATTGTTTTGTTCAAATCTTATATCAACCGAATTTTGGCCGAATCCTACTATATTTTTCGCTAGGGATCACCAGCCCCCCTATAAATACTAGGGCAAGGCCGATTCGAGGGCTCTCTCCAATCTCCAAAATCAAAAGCCCTAGCTTTGAATCGCATTTACTTTTCTTTGCTTTCCGCATTAGACAGTAGATATTCGTGGGTTTGCTTGGAAGCCATCCGTCTGTCGCGTCCGTAATCACGGTATCCCTTGCTGGTTCGCTTGTGAACCTTCCGTTAATCCACGTAACGGATTGCTATCCTTTTTACCAGTTTTTATCATCATATTATGCAATTCGGCCTCTTGGCCGAATTATATTTGATCTCTTGTTTTTTTGTAGAGTAATTGCCTTCACAAACTCCCCTACGAAGTTTGCAGGCGATTGGATCTTGTTTGCTAGGTCATATGAGTCCTAGAAGATCTGATCTGTTTGCGAGGAGCTCGTATGGAGTGGGGGCCGAGGTCGGGGAGGCGACGGTGGTCACGACGAAGTGGTCGACGACGGTGGGATCGGACTTCAGCGATGGCGAGCAACAGCTAGAGGCAGGACAGAGGAGCGGCGTAAATTGGACAATGTGGCGCTTGTTTCAGGCGAGGGATGGCAAGTGAGTGGCGTGGCTAGATGCGGTGCTCAGGGGAGGTTTATATAGTACATCGGCAGCGAGGAGAGGGGTCGAGGCACCGTGAATGCTGAGAGAGATGTAACTCTGCGAGGTTGATGGTGGCAATTAAGTGGATTAAACGGGAGGAAATCAAAGGGGAAACGTGCGGGGGATTACGACAATTAACACTCAGGCGTTCATTGGAGCTTAGGCCCATGGTGGAGGTTATCCGGGAGTAAGGGCGGAGGCCGGGGATCTCGGGAGCGTGAGGTAGACGACAACCTGATAGGTGGGCTCCACTATTCAGCAAGAGCGAGCGGGCGCGAGGGTTAACGGCCGGCGCCGATGCTTGCGTTGAGAGGGGGTGGCTAACAGGTGGGCCTCTAGCTCGGGTGCGAGGCTGAGCGCACCGACAGGCGGGGCCCGCTTGTCAGTGAGAGGGTGCCGTGATGGATGGTTTGGGCCGGCCGGGGAGAGAGAAAGGGAGGGAGCGACCCAATAGGATTAATAATTCTTTTCTGAATAAAAATAATTATGGAAAATGATTTATAAATTATGGGCTAGCATCAAGGCTTGGAAAAATTTATAAAAATTCTCAAATTATATCTTGGCATCAAGAACATAATATAAATTTTCTAGACCATAACTTGAATTATTTTTGTGGATTTGTATTTACTTGGTCCTTTTCAGCTTTATAGAAAATCAAATTAAATTATTTCTTGGGAAAATATATTTTTCTAAATTTATTTATCTTTGGAAAATTAGGGATGTTACAAACCTATCTCCCTTACAGAGAATCTCGTCCCGATATTCGGAAAGTTCCAAGAATAGCTCCGCGTATTGGGCTTTCAGGTCTTCCTTCTTTTCCCATGTGGCCTCTTCGATGGGGTGGTTACTCCACTGAACCTTGCAGAAACGGACCACCTGATTCCTGGTTACTCTTTCCTTGACTTCTAGGATCTAGACAGGCTTTTCGATATAGGTCAGGTCTCCTTATATGTCGAGCTGCTGAAGATCTACTCATTCGGTGGGTACCCGTAGACACTTCTTCAACTAGGAGACGTGAAACACATCATGTCTCCGGCTAAGGAGGGTGGTAGTTCCAACTGGTATGCAACTTCTCCTTGCCAACGGAGGATCGGAAAAGGACCAACATAATGGGGAGCTAACTTTCCCTTCATGTTCAACCTCTGAGTGCCTCAGAGGGGGGTGACTCGAAGATAGATATAATCGCCTTCCTCGAATGCTAAATCTCTGCATCGATTATCGGCATAACTCTTTTGGTGGGATTATGCTATCTTCAACCGGTCTATGATGATCTTGACTTTCGCTTCAGCTTCTCGCAGAATGTTTGTGCCAAACAACTGAGATTCACCAGTTTGATCCCATAGTAGTGGTGTCCGACACTTTCGTCCATATAATGCCTCGAAAGGGGACATTTGCAAACTGACTTGATAGCTGTTGTTGTATGATCAGGTTAATTTGCTCCTTGTTACTCAGGTTGAGATGCCAATGAATGGATTACTAAGTTCCAGATATGATTGTATTATACTCAGAAATATGGGAGAAGAAGTGTTGGATCGGCTGATTGCTGCTGCGACCCAATTGACATTGGCCACCACTCAGATCACCATCGGCATAAGCCATATTGCCTTTTGCCACCACCATCGACTGATTGTTGTCGATATCTGGGCCGATCTCCATCAACAATTGGGCTGATTGAGTAACCACCGACTGCCGACTGCGCCCAACATACAACCGCCACTCGACCCGTAGTCGACATCTATCGGCATCGTCCACCTCTTGGAGGAAGGCCTCATTACGTGTAATGCCTGGATTTAATAAATCAAGACTTTATTGAAATTCCATAGAAAAACAATAAAAACAAGACGTTCATCACACGACTGCGTACAATACACCAATCAACGATGGTTCGTAGACCATATTATTACAAAAGAGTTAAATAAAAGAGAAACTAGGAAAATAAATCCTCTAGATGAACGCCTCCTTCCTGTCTCGCGCCTTGACTGGGTCGCTACTCCAGACCATCCTCCTCCTCGTAGTAGGCTGCCTCTGGTGGTGTAAGTCAATGGGGGTGAGTACAATCATACTCAGCAAGCCACCGAATGCAATTATAATGCAAGATAGTAACAAGGAAGGCAGTGGCTCATGTTTGCGAAAAAGTACAGTTGTAGAGCATTTAATGAAGTTAGATTATTAGTACAGAATATAAACATGTGTGATGCATCATCTTCTAACTCGAGGGGTACAGTCAGCCCACCCTCGCTCAACAGTCCTTACATGCCATGAATCATTCAATCGTTCATACAAAAGTAAACTAACTGCAATGAACATTGCCCAACTTGCCCTTGACCGTGGGCACGACTTTTTGAAAAGATTATACTCTGATCAGAGACGTACTACTGTACCCACAAGGCACTCATTCCCGCACACCACAGTGTGTCGATATGACACCACGTCACCCCGAAGGAACTCATGCCAAAACCTTTTAGCATGGAATGCACCAATTCGATAACACCCTCTTATAGGTTTCATACGGTGCCCCGATGCGTTGGGCTAACACCGTACCCCCCTTGAGCCTCGTCGGTACAAGCCACCCGTAGGTTGCCACTTGCCCCCTCCACTATGGTGCTTCAAGTTGGTATGATCCATACCTCCAGTTAGGACTTACCCACTAGACTTGTGGTTAGTACGAGTTTGTTTTGCAACAGATCCCGCAGACCGGTCCTTATAGTGCTCCGGGTGCGACCAACCAATGCCCTAGATTTCACCTAGAACCCACCATACTTATGAAATAGCCAACTCCAACATAAATCAAGAGGCGAGAATAACGGGGAAAACATATAGTAGAATCCAACTATCTATGACTTGTTCTTTATCCTATAGCAGTTGTGTCGATACATTGGACACTAGCTAATATAATATTTAAAAAGTGACAAGGAGTTTAGGCTCAATAAGCATGGTTTGGGTTTACACAACAAGGACGGGGATCTAATAAATATAATTTAGGGCTTGTGATTAAAATAATGCAATAGTGTACTTCCTATGTGTTATAGCGGTAATTATGAAAAACTAAGCTCAATTATGATCAACTTTGGGTTTGTGACTTGCCTTGATTAGCAAACGGTGAAGGAGGAACCTCGGGGTAGAACTCCAGATCCTCGACGGTGTCGTAGTCTTCTCGAAACAGGAAAATAAACACGACAGTCAATAAACATTCCAAAAATAACAATACCTACATGTAAGTTTTGGGTGGATTAAAATAGTGAAATGAAGTTATTATATCCTTTGAAATTATTATCTGAACTTTTAAGATAATTTTAGAGAGTTCTGAATTTTTCTTATATGAAATAAACATTTACCCTAAAAGGGTTTTTAAATTACTATTAAATAATAATAAAATGCATAAAATAAACCTACTGTTTTTATTGCATAAATGTGTAGATAATAAAAAGACAAATTTTACAAAATTTGAATGGTCGAATTTGGAGTTAAATTGAGCAAGATATGAATTTTTAAAGTTTGAACTATTTTTTGAATTTTATTTAAACAGAAAAACAGTCTCTGGTCCATGGTGAACCAGGTTCACCGTGAACCTGAGACTACGTGCGTGAGCCGGTGGGGCGTAAGTGGCATCTAACGGCCCATAGGCCTCAGTACCCTTTCAGCTCCGATCAACGGCTAGGATTAAATCCCATGAGGGTTTTAATCCCTGCCATCCGAGTGTGATCATGCGGCCAGGAGCGAATCCGGCATGGCACGCACCGAGGGGGTAAAATACCCCTCTTCTCTGGCTCCGACGACGCGATGGCGAGGGATACCGGCGATGGCGACGGCTAAATGGTCTAGCTAAGGTCTAAAATGGACCAGGGGAGCAAGGGGAACACGGGTGTACCGGTGGTTGTGGTGAAGGGTGGCCGATGGCGATCGGCAATGAGAAGGAACTGTGAAGATGCTTCGGGTTGGCGGTGGCGATGGTGTTCCGGTGGTGATCCAGCCCAACGGAGGTGAGGCCGAGGATGGGCGGTCGACGATGGTCCTGAGGGTGGCGACGGCGTCGACGGCGGGGGCCTGTGGCACCGGCAAGGGGCTGCCGGAGCACGGATAGAGGGGGCAGCAGGTTCTTGGTGGCGAAATGCTTTGGAGGAGTGAGATTCGGGTCAAATGAGTGTGGCCGAAGTGCGGTGGAGGTTGGGGTTCTTATAGAGGGTCACCGGTGGCGTGGATGGAAGGCTAAACAGGGGAAACCCGAGGAGGGTTTCCAAATTACTCCGGCGAGCCTTTCCATAGCTCAAGTACTTGCCATAGAGGTGAAACCGTGTGGCTAAGGGGGGAAATCTATCACCGGTGATCGGGGGGTTCGAATCCAGGACCAATTCGGCGATATGCGATGGCCGACGGCGGATTTGGAATGGCACCAGAGATGGAAAGGGGAGGGATCCCTTTCCATCGAAGAAGACAGACGCGACAGGTGGCCCCCACCTGTCGGTGTCCGCGAGCGAAGGAAAAGGGCGCTGACAGGCGGGCCTAGCTTGGCAGCGGCAGAGGCGAGATGGGGCGACTGACAGATGGGACCAGGAGGGCATGGGCGGTAGAGAGAGAAGGGCATCGGCGCCGACATGTGGACCCCACATGGTGATGAGTGAGGCATTGGATTGGGCCAGGCTAGGGAAGATTTGAGGGTTGCGGCCCAATACCATTTAAAATGTATTTTCAATTTAAAATAATTCCAGAAAATCAATTAGTTGTTTAGAGCTTGAATCATTGTTGCTAAAATTTGTAAAAATTCCTAAAAATATATCTTAGCTCATAGATTCCACCATAAATTTATTAGCCTTAGATTTGTTTTATTTCTCCAGGTTTTGCTTTATTTAGGTTATTTCATCCTTTTTCTCTAACAAAATAATTCCTTTTTATTTCAGAAATTTTATTCCCCTCATTTTTATTTTACTTTTAAATTTGGTATGTTACATTACGTCATTGGGCTGATAAGCGTACAAGTCATCGATCGGGAGTCAGGCATCTGACTAAGCTAAGTCTAAGTCTATTAGGGTTGAGTCCTCCTAGGGCATGGCCCATGCCTCGAGTCCTATAATCCCTATAAATAGATGGCATCTACCACTGTTAGGGGTAGGGTTTTCTTAGATTATTCTGTCGTTGTAGGTTCATCGTATACTAGTTTGTAAAATGCCAAACTTCGAATCTTCAGATTATGATATGCAATTTCAGATTGCATTTACCTTGTTCTTGCAAAGTTCTACGATTGATTTGTAGGATCAAAACCTTCGTGGTGAGGTCGACTACATGAAAACATGGTTGATAACGACTAGACGAGAGGGTGTAGCGATTGCAAGACTTCGATCTCTAATCGGAAGACTTAAAGCATCAATGTCCAGTCGTCGCCTCAATCGTACCTATCAGAAGATTGGGCCATCCTTTTGCACGTCCCCGTGCTCATCAAGTGGTATCAGAGCAAAGGTTACCCATTAGGTATCAATCTATCCTTGTGTGTTGGTTTACCTACCGTCTAGAAAAAGCCACAAGAAAATACTTCATTGTTCTGTGTTAGTTTGTTTTTTCCACTGTTTTCAAATCCTCTTGAGCTTTTTTGTTGGATTGATTTTAGTCTTACTTTGTGGAGTTTTAGTCCTTTATTCGAGTCTTGTTGCTGGTTTAGAGTTGCATTCTTGAGTCTAGTTTGAGTCTTGTATTGAGACGAGAGCCTTTCCTTAAGAGATCAAGTTCGTCTCAGTTTCGGATTGCAACCTCCTTGTGTTTATTTACCATGTCGCAAGCTTGTAGCTAGGTTGCAAAACACCTTGTGTTAATCGCCGGCAACGCAAGAAGAAGAGCAGACTCTCTGTCCTGCACACCTTCCAACCTTTTTGGCCACAACCTCTACACGCGGATACGATATCAAGCAACAGATCTCTTTCCAAAGCCATACAAGAAAGTTTCTTCTGTCCACAGATCAAAAGAGAAAAGTGGTCCCAAGAGAAGAAAGAAGGAGAAAAAGGCAAAAAGGAAGAGCATGTAGCAAAAGTGTCCTGCTCTGTACCCAGAAGAAGAAGAAGGAAGAGCGGGTAGTGAAAAGTGTCCTTCTCCGTACCCAGAAGAAAAGAAGGAAGAGCAAGTAGCAGGTAGCAAAAGTGTCCTATTTGTGCTATACGTTCTGACAACTTTGACATTTTGCGCACGCCAAGTGCACGTCCCACAGTCCTTGTATCCGTCTCTCACTTGCTTAGGCTAGACCGTAAGGACCAGTCTCATCCAGCAACTTTGGCAAGTTTGGGACTTTTATTCAACATTGTTAATTCTGTTATTACTTTGTGCTAATACTTTATACCAAATTTTGCTTCCAAGATCCACCTACTTCCTTTCAGAATAGATTGGATTCTTGTAATCGCGCATCACAAGTCATCGGACATTCCACCTTTCGGTCATACCAACTGCTTCAATTGGTAAGGACTTCATAAGGACTTGGTAATACATGAAAACTGAGAGAAATAGTGATCCCCTGGTACTTCAAGGGTAGTTGATAGGGATAATCCTATTATTTTCACTACTATAAATCCTTACATCTATGACAATTTGAGAATGACGATACAAATTTTGGTCACAAAAGAAGGTATATTAATGACGATTATAACATATTCGTCATGGATGTTGAATGTGGGCGTCAGCCACTTCGTACATCTATGACAAAATAAAATATTCATCATGTAAATTAACACAGATTCGTCATAAAAGTGCAACTATACATTTTGACCGTGTAGACCCCACCTGTCAGAATATGTTTTTCGTCATAAAAAATGTGCACCTCGGAGAACTATACAACTTGTTTCAAGTAAAGTTAATATTTTATTAGTATTTTTTGGATAAAATAAATAAGAAAACAATATTGAATATTTTAAACTTTGAAGCAATAACATCGGAATTGAAATAATTTTTAAAACTTTTGAATTTTATACAAAATTTTAGAAGTGTTTTGAATGTTTTTCAAATTTTATACAATTTCTTAGAATTCTTTTGAATGTTTTTTCAAATTTTCTATGAATTCTCCAAATCTAAAAATTTAAAATATGAAACTTATAATCTAAAATATGAATTTTGAAAATTCTGAATTTTTAAGTGTTCAGAAATTTTCTATAAATTTTTTAAGTGTATACCTATTCCCACGAGAAAAACAGTAAAAAATAGTGTCCCCCTAGGATTCAAACCCTTACACATCTTTGATTTGGTATAAAGAATCTGAACCACTACACCAATGGTCACTTCTTGTTAGATTGCTTCATATAAAGTCATTCTATAGGAGCAGCAACACAGCATTTACCGCATTGTTGAAGTTATAAATTTAATTTAATCAAATATAATTAGAAATTTTTTATTTGAGAAATTAAATTTAATAAAGTATAAGTAGAAATTTTTTATTTGATAAATAAATGTCATGTGCAAAATTATAAGTAGAAATTTTTTGTTTGAGAAATTAAATTTAATAAAGTATAAGTAGAAATTTTTGTTATTTACTTTTTATTTTTTCAGTACTTTTGTATTGATGTTTAAATCCTCATTTGAACTTAAAACTTTTCTTAAAATCAAAATACAACATAATTTATCTAATTTAAAATTTTGATATTTTTCTGGGTTAGATTACTATTTTTAACTCATTAAGTGATTTTCTAGGATTTAAATTGAAATAGGTGAAATCTAAACTAAAAGTGCCTGAAATAATTTTGAATAATTTATAGAAAAATCATATTCTTTTTTTAAGTCTATTTTTAGTTAATATCCAATAAATTTAAATACATTATAAAAAATCTAGGTTGCGACACTCGATCTACAACATAGAGCTTTATAGTTTTTTAATTCTAAAAAATCTAGAAAAGTCTAAAAAAGAAGGGACTTGACATTGTATTGTGTTATGATAAGTAGATGCTGTGATAAAAATTTAAAAATGTTTCAAGAATTTTTTTATGTAGGGTGTTAACAAAGTGGACATTCTCTAAGGACGACTTATGATTTAGGGAAGTAACGAGGAAAGTTTGAAATAAATCGATACTAAAATTCTCTTTAGAACGTGAAACTTTTTTTACAATAAAAATACAATGTAAATTATCTAATTTAAAATTTTGGTATTTTTATGGATCATATTACTATTTTTAACTCATTAAGTGATTTTCTAGGATTTAAATTTAAATAGGTGAAATCTGAACTACAAGTGCCTGAAATAATTATTAAAAATTTATATAAAAATCATATTCATGTTTTTTATTTTATTTTTAGTTAATATCCAATAAATTTAAAGATGTTATGAAAAAATTATGTTACGACACTCGTTCAACAACATGGAGCTTTATAGTTTTTTAATTCTAAAAAATCTAATGAAGTCTAAAAAAGACAAGATTTGACACGGTGTTGTGTCATGATACGTAGATACTATGATAAAAAATTAAAAATGTTTTGAGAATTTTTCATGTAGGGTGTTAAGAAAGCAGACATTCTCCTAGTGCGACTTTGATTTAGGGAAGGAATAAGAAAGGTTTGAAATTAAATTGATAGTAAAATTTTTGTTTGAACTTGAAACTTTTTTTACAATTAAAATACAATATAAATTATCTAATTTAAAATTTGGTATTTTTCTGGGTCAGATTACTATTTTTAACTCATTAAGTGATTTTTCTAGGATTTAAATTGAAAAAGGTAAAATCTGAACTACAAGAGCATGAAATAGTTATCAAAAATTTATAGAAAAATTATATTCATGTTTTCAGTCTATTTTTAGTTAATATCCAATAAATTTAAAGATATTATGAAAAATCTAGGGTATGACACTCGATCGATCGGTAACATGGAGCTTTATACTTTTTTAATTCTAAAAAAATCTAGCAAAGTCTAAAAAAGAAGAGACTTGACACGGTATTGTGTTATGATACGTAGATGCTGTGATAAAAATTTAAAAATGTATCGAGAATTTTTTCATGTAGGGTGTTAAGAAAGCAGATATTCTCCCAGGACGGATTTATGATTTTATGATTTAGGGAAGGAACGAGAAAAACTTTTTAAAAAGTGATCCGGTTGAAGCTAATGTTTTGGGATGAAAGATTGTTTTGGGCCCATGGGATCTTTAAATTTAACTAAAAATGGACTCAAAAGCATATATAAAAAGATAAAATAGTTTTAAATAAATTATTTATTATTATTAAAATTATTTGTTCAAACTTTGTTACTTCTGATTCATACATTTTTGTGGCCTTTTTAAATCGAGCCTTAGCAATCATAAAAACAAAATGAACAGGTAAAAAAACTCCGCACCACGTCACCGATCAGCACCCGCCTACCTCTCCCATCCACCGTTGCCAACCTAGTAGCACTATTTCAGGCGCCCATCTCTTAACTTCTCTCATATCCAAATTCAAAAAATTCTCCCCAATTCATATCTCCTCCCACATCCTCTACTCTACCCCTGCGTTTGAAACCACCTAGGACATGGCGACCGAGGAGAATCACACGCCCACCTCCAATCTAGGGCCGGCCCTGGGGTGGGGCCACCGGTGCCCCCGCCACCTAGAGGGCCCCATATATATATATATATATATATATATATATATATATATATATATATGTGTGTGTTTATATGTGTGTGTATATATGTATATATATGTATAGATATAAATGTATGTGTGTATATATATATATGTATGTATGTGTATATATATGTATGTGTATATATATATATGTATGTATATGTATATAATTTGTATGTATACGTATGGGCTAATCATGTTGGACATACAAAAAAGTCGCAAAGCAAGTTGCAAACTTGCAATTTGCATGTTAATTTGTCCTGCTCGTCTCCTCGACCGTCAATCCTAGCCCTAGTCTCCCTTATGATTGATATGACAATAAATTCATTAAAAAAGAGATTTGAAGAACTCTAATCATTTGAAGAAATATTTAAGTTTTTAACGAGTTTAACAACTTTGAAGTCATTTGATGGTCTCGAACTAAATATGTATTGCATAACGTTGGCATTAACCTTCTCTCTACATGGTTCATCTGATCTAAATTTAAATAATCTAATTTATGAGTTAAGTGTTTTATAATTCATTTTGTGATAAACAAATGTCAATTATAGAGATTTTTGATTTTTTAGATCTATAATATCTCAAGAGATGTTAAATGGTTTGTCAACTTTATACATTGAGAAACACTTATAGGATGAAATTGATATTGATACCATCGTCAATAAAATTTGTTTTATTATTAAAAAACATCAGTAAAATATTTTATGGTGCTCCATTATCCTACTTAGAAGGTAAGAGGTAAGATAAATCTTAGCCCTTCATTTTATTAAATTAATAAATATAAAATTATTTCTTAATGTTTTGACCGGCTATTACCTTGTGCCCTGCCATATACTAGAAACAAAAATCTTGCGCCTTAGGTACCATTAAACAGACATGGGCACCAGTTGGGAATAAATTTGTTGCCCAAAATATAATCTGACTACTAGGTGAGTCCACCCATTAAATGATTTTTAAAACTTACGAAACACCTACACAAATTATAAAAAAAATGCAATTTCATTAATTCTGTATAGACAAATCTCATATTCAAACAAAAATAAATAAATTGTCATTAGAATGATAAAATGGTATTAAATAATATTTCAAATACCTAAAAAATAATGTATTATTATAATTAAGATGAAACTTAATAAAATATGTACACATTTTTTAAAAAATTATGTTGAAAAAAATAAAAAAAATTGCACATCGCATAAAATATGGGAAGCACCTGGAGAGAAAATTGCCAAAAAAACCTTGTAGACCCGCACTTCCATTAAGCTATATAGACAAGTCGTTATTGGAATTTAGCTTTTATCTGCCGCATGCATGCAAAAACGGAATGCTATACTCTGATTACATGATATTGCACGGTATTCTTTAATTATTACAATGGAAAGTAAATAATATTGGACGGTATAAATGGAAACATATCAACTATATAATGTACACATGATTTTAAATAGAAGGCAGCCTGAAAAAATAGAAACACTTGGTGCACACATGATTTAAATAGAAGGAAATGTGACTTATTACCTCCCAGAAGGTAATAGGTTACTTTAATCAAATCTGAATCGTTAGATGAAATACAATCAACGGTTCATAAATCTTTAGGAGCACCGTAAAAATCTCCATTTAAAATATTTCTGTTATTTTAGATTAATATTATTTTACATATATTTTAATTATATTTCGGTAAAGACCTCTAAAATTAAGTTCGCCCCGGGCCCCTATGATCTCAGGACCGGCCCTGCTCCAATCCTCCCCTAGGTATGTCGATTTTGCCTTGATTCCTTGTATTTTTACTTGATGAGAGATTTGCTATTTTAGCACTCTAAAGAAGTGGCTTCGTGTTTTTGACATCTAGACCAATTTTTATTGACTCAGACGGTCCCACATATCAGTCTCAGAAGTGCTATTATAATAAAGTGCACATCTTTAAAGTGTCAAAATAGTAAATCTTTCGATGTGGAGAGATTTGCTATTTTAGCACTCCAAACAAGTGGCTTCGTGTTTTTGATATCTGAACCCATTTTCATTGACTCAAATGGTCCTACGTATTAGTCAAATCTAAGTCTTTGCCAAGGCCGACTAAGTAAGATTCTCATCTCCTTCATCCTGCTGCTGGTTCAAGCTCCAGATCTATTGTTTAGACTGCAACAGATTCGATTTTGATGTGTTTTGACTTTTTTCTCATGGGTTGTTTCGCTTTTGCTTCCATATATAGGTTGACGGTGAAGAGCAAGGGCGCGGAGAAGCCTGACAATGGTAGGAAGGGGAAGTCCGGCAAGGACCCCAACAAGCCCAAGATGACTCCCAGCGCCTTCTTCGTATTCACGTGAGATCCTCCAATTTTTCTGCACTTTTCAGGGGCATTGATATGTTTATATCAACAAGGTCTTGCCTGCCATGTATGGGAAAATATCTTATGTAATCTGTAATCGTGCAATCGTGCGATATGGTGTATCCAATTAAGATCCAACGGTTACATATGAAACATAATATTTTTTTACTTTTTTCATATGTAACCGTTGGATCTTGATTGGATGTACCAGATTGCACGATTACATGATTACACGATTGCACAAGATATTTTTCCGTCATGTACATTCTATATTAACTATGATACCTATTGAAGGGATGATCGGTTCCTAGTGTTCATAACTTTATTTAGATTTATATAAGCTTCTATTCACAAGGATCTACTCTTGATTCATCCTATTAAACAGCCATACTAAGTTGTCCATAATGAGTTGTCTATTTTCTATCTCAGGAGCTGAATTACAATTGAGTTGTCCGTACTAAGTTGTCTCTTTTCTATCTCAGGAGCTGAAGTAGCATTGTACTGTGCGAAACAATTTCATATTGATCTTTGTGACCATGAAGACTATCACAATAATATGACTAACGCAGTGGAGAGATTGTTTTTCAGGTTATTTTGTAGGCAAAATCAATACACCTAGTTTATATCATTGTGCTTATAGATGCATTTGCGATGATGTGGTGGCACATGCGCGATGACATTTGCAAACAATTTCATATTGATCTTTGTGACCATGAAGACTATCACAATAATATGACTAACGCATTGTGCTTATAGATGTGGTTGTGGCGACGCCTTGAGGCTGTGGCGACGTCGCATGGCGTGAGCGCAGGGTGCGCGCGGGAAGAAGGAACGCACGTGGGAAAACGTGGGAGCGCGAGGTGGGACCGCGCGCATGAAAAGGCCGGAGCGTGAGGCGGGAGCGCACGCGGGAAAACTTGGGAGTGCGCGCAGGCGGCAGAAAATGAGCCACAGGGCATCACAAAAAAGAGAAATCAGAACAGATACTAGAGGGAAAGATAGGGCAGCGGCAGCGCGACTGAAATATGCGGCTCAGCGGAGCCTTGCGACACGCGTTGGTGAGGGATCCCAGTGGCCGGTGCTCAGCGGAGGCTTGCGCATGCATCGGTGAGGGATCCTGGTGGCCGGCGCTCGGCAGAGGCATGCGACGTGTGATGGCGAGAGATCCCCACGGCTGGCGGATGGGTGGAGGATGAGGCATGCGCGACAGCGACTTAGAGCTTGGAGGTTTGCTTCTGTGTTTATGTTTCTGTGATGAGTGATGTCCCCTCTCCTCACTGTTCTGTTTGTTTGTGTTCCACGGTTTGTTTCTATACTGTTCTACAGTCTTGTTTTATTTGTGTGTTTCATGGTATGCATCTACAGTTCTGATTAGTTCTAGGGAGGTATATAAGAATGGGTTCTATGGCTCCTAGTATATTAGTATAATCCTTGTTACAAGTAACACGAGAGGACTTTTATAGTAACAAGAAAGGGGATGGAATTAGAAAAGAAGAGAATATCAATATTAGTATAATCTTATGGCGTCGCCTCGCCGCGCGCCTAACTCGCCTAGGCGGTTGGAAGGGGGTAGATCGTCTCGCCTCGCCTTACCGCCGTAAGAACACTGATTAAATCATTGTTCCTGTAATTCTTGCAGCTTGGATGAGAAGCTGCAACAATCTGATGATTTTAGGGAACTAGTTACTCGTCGTGATAAACAATGGTTGCATTGTCTCAAGGCTATTATCTGTGCTAAACTTTGGACTTTTCAACAGGTAATATTGAAAGTATCTATATGTTGAAAAAGTTACTCAAAACTGTATTTCTTGGACAGTAGTGTACTAGTGTACATATTGAGATAAATGGTTTGGACTTTTTCTCGTCTTCTTGATACACTGAAAACATGTATGCTACTAGATTAGCAAAAACATGTATGATGTCTAGAAATGAATTGAGAATTCACCGGAAATCTGCTTGGCATGTTTGTTGTTAATTTTTTTATAAATTGTCATGTAATTAGAGTCTACACCATCACATCTTCTGCTTTGTATTCCATTGGTTGGTTGCTAACATTTTTGTTCCAAAATGTATGTGATCAACGCAGGAGGCTATGACACAAGGTCTGGGTGCCATCTGAGGACCTTAATGGGAATGGTTTTTCAGGGTTCAGATGTCAAGTGAAGAAGCGGTTGGTTTTCGTTCATTATTTCAAACACTTCTAGTTCAAAATCACTCTTTTGCTTTTGTTTCATTGTAAATTATGACTATTAGTTGCTATGTTAATTATGCCTATGGCTTATGCGATGAACCTTATTCTAAGGAGACAGTGAACTACGACTACCTCCAAGGTTGATTTTTTTGTGGCATTAGAAATTTTCAACATGTTGATGGTTTTTTTGTTTCTGAAATGAGTACAAATGGAATGTTGTGGTTGTGGAGCTCAGACTGAACTTGAATATTATTGTATGTGCATTTCAAATTTATCAAATTTCTATGACAAAAAATAAATGTCATTACATAGCACCCACCACTTCATCATGCATGTTCTACCATGTCATCACATATGTGCCACCTTGCCATCCCACACGTGTTGCCATGTCATCGCGCATGTGCCACCATGTCATCGCACACGTGTTTACACATCATTGGGCATGTGGTGCCACGTCATCGGGCACATGGCGCCACATCATCGGCCATGTGGGTCTACGTCATCGACACATGGCGCCACATCTGTGCACATGTGACGTCATGTCAACGACAACGTGGCACCACGTGTCTACGCTGTCTAAACCAGTTTAGTGACAATGGACAAATCATCATAGTTGTAACCTTATCTGTGATGAAATAAGATAAATCGTCACGGTGCAATAAATGTGACGTGCCATAGATGACGACCATGATTCCATCATAATTTCATCATATATATGTCTATGACGATATTCACATTTACTATGACAAAAATGATTCGTCTTTGATGTGTCCTTTT
The DNA here is from genome assembly GCA_019279435.1 of Zizania palustris. Classification (NCBI taxonomy): domain Eukaryota; kingdom Viridiplantae; phylum Streptophyta; class Magnoliopsida; order Poales; family Poaceae; genus Zizania; species Zizania palustris. Next base: position 45,385,929 of record JAAALK010000080.1, on the reverse strand, counting down.
CTTGTAGTGTTTGTCTTCTGTTTTCTACTAACAATGGCAGGTGAGATCACTAATTTTGTAGATTGTGCATCCAAGGAAGAACTTAAACATATCGAGGGAAAGTTTGATGCTAGCATGAATGCCATGCAGCTATGCATCCAAGCATTACCCGGGAGTATCGCTACTCTCACGGCTAACGTTCAAAGAATAGCACCAGAGCAACAACCTTCGGCTCTAGTGCATGAGGTTGAAGCCGATGAAGAAGATACCGATCGCAATAGTGCACGTGTTGTCGACCTAGGACATCGGCGTCCCTGAGTGCACCACAATCGGTGAGGTAATGATCACCATGGCAATCAGCCACAGGATCGAGGTAACCCTGACCCTTTCGCCAAAGTAAAATTTACTATTCCTTCATTTGCTGGTAAGTATGACCCTGAAATGTATTTAGATTGGGAAATGATTGTTGAACAAAAATTTTATTTCCATCTTATTCCAAAATAGCACCGGGTTAGACAAGCCACTAGTGAATTCAAAGACTTTGCTATAATCTGGTGGAATGAATTGGTAAAGGCTAGGTTAGAACCAAACACATGGGATCAGCTGAAATGAGCCATGCGTGATGCATTTGTCCCTCCATCTTACAAGCGTGATTTGAGAAACAAATTGCAATGCTTAGAATAGGGTAATAGATCTATTGAAGAATATTACTAGGAATTGCAAATCGGTATGTTGCGTTGTGAATTAGAAGAAGAGGAGGATGACAAGATGTCATGATTCTATGGGGGGTTATGGTGTGAAATTCAAGACATAGTTGATTATAAGAAGTATAATTCCATTACTCGATTATTTCACCTTGCTATGTTGGCTGAAAAAGAATTGAAGGGGAGACAACTAGCGTCCAAGAGCCATTTCAAGAATACGTCGATCATGAAGTCTTCCCCAGGATACGCCAAGACTCCATCAGCCACTTCCTATCGGCCCCACACTACATCCACTGATCGGGCACAATCCATGGTATCGGCCCCGACCAAGCCAGTGTTTGATAAGGACAAATTGGCCCTAACTTACACTCCCGCACCTAGTTCATCATCGATTGCTTCCACGGGTAGGACAAGATACACCAGTACTTCAAATGCAAGGGCATCAGCCATGTGCAACGAGATTGCCCCAACAAACGAGTGTTGATGGTTATGTAAAGTGGTGAGTACACTAGCGCTAGTGAAAATGAAGATGATAATATATCGGCCATTAACCATGCAGAGCACAAAGCGGATGACTCACCCAATGAGAAAGCAATGGAGCACATCGGCGCTACTGATACTAGCCGATACTTAAGCATCGTGGTCCAATGGGTGTTGAGTGCACAAGTAAAGACAACGAAACATTATCAATGTCACAATCTGTTCCAGACCCGATTTGTCATTCAAGAAAGAGCTTGTCGAGTTATCATCAATAGCGGAAGCTGTAGAAATCTTGCTAGATCCGAATTGGTTGAGAAGCTCAACATACCCACTCAACCCCACCCACATGTGTATTCCATCCAATGGTTCAATTCTTGTGGTAAGTTGAAGGTATGTAAGACTGCTCGAATACAATTTTTAGTAGGAAATTATCATAGCACGGATTAATAACATAATTAAAATTTTTGAATAATAGTGCTAAACATGTGTAACGCCCGGATTTAATAAAACCAGGACTTTATTGAAATTCCATAGAAAATCAATAAAACAAGACGTTCATGGTAAAGCATCACCACTCATACTAGCATACTAGACATGGTAAAGCATGTAATACAAAAGCTAGCAAATACTACTCAGACATGCATAGTCAAATAACATAGAGCTTCAGCAAACTTGTAATTATGCAATATTTTCAAACTTTTTATCCTTTTTTTAAATTTAGTGCTAGGGGTTATTTGCATGTTAACCTTATGCTAACTGACTAAGCCAAGCCTAGGTTAAGAAACAACCATCAGAAGCTTAAAGCATTAATCATGGCATACACTAGTCGTGTCCCAGTTCATACCAAAGTGTTATGGTAAGCCGTCTAGAACAATGCAATGCGACAAAGCAAACTCACCTGGATCTTTTCAATATCATCACAAAAGGCATGGATATCCACTTCATGATTTTTATCAATTTCTAGTACAAGATTTCCATGAAAAGCTTTTAAATGTTCAAGTTGCATGTTTGCATCCAAGTGTAAAAGACTTAGCTACCAGACATGTAAAAGATAGCAAAAGCATTCAACTTACTCATGCTAGTTACCATACTAAGCAGTGATCATGTTTTAAATTTCAGAATTAAAATCCATGCTCATGACATATATTAGACATATTCAACAGAGCAAAATCATCATGATTAAAGACAATAATTCAAAGATATATACAGGCAAGTACATGTAAAAGCAGTTAATCATATTGATAGAAGCATATGCAATGACACACAACTCCCCCTCACAAGATGCCATAGGGATGACAAACACCAAGATATCCTCTCAAAAATGCAAATCGAGAAGCATGAAGGGGCTTAGTAAAAATGTCTGCAAACTGGTTCTGGGTATCAACATATCTCAATTCAATATCACCCTTCTCATGGTAGTCTCTCAAAAAAGTGATAACACATATCAATGTGTTTGGTTCTAGAATGTTGAACTAGGTTGTTTGCTAAACTAACGGCACTAGTGTTATCACAAAAAGTGGAACACCCTTAAAATCCAACCCAAAATCCCGCAAAGTAGAAACCATCCACAAAATATGTGAGCAACAGCTAGCAGTAGCTACATACTCAGCCTCAGTTGTAGACTGTGCAACGCTAGACTGTTTACGAGAAGACCAACAAACAAGAGAGGAACCCAGAAAATAAAAAATACCAGAAGTACTTTTCCTATCAATTCTACACCCAGCAAAATCGGCATCAGAAAAGCCTCAAAGGCATAAAGAAGTTGATGCAGAATACCAAATGCCAAATTCAAGAGTGTGTTTTAGGTACCTCAGTATGCGTTTGATCACTTGATGATGTGAAGCTCTTGGAGAAACCTGAAAACAAGTGCACAGACATACTACGAAGTGTATGTCTGGCCTCGTAGCCGTCAAGTAGAGGAGGGAGGCAATCATGCTTCAGAACTCCTTCTAATCCACCTCTTCTCCATCTTCATTTGGATCAAGCACTACTGAGGTAGCCATTAGAGTAGCAAGTAGCTTCACATCGCTCATGTCAAAGCATTTCAGCAGGTCCTTGGTGTACTTTGTCTGATGAACAAAAGTCCCTTGTTTGCTTTGCTTGATTTGCAAACCAAGGAAGAAGGTCAACTCACCCATCATCGGCATCTCGAACTCCATACTCGTAGAATCAACAAACATGGCCACAAGTGTATGAGAAGAGCCACCAAAAATAATATCATCAACATATATCTGAACAAGAAGGAAATCTTTGACATGCTTCAAAGTAAACAGGGTTTTATCAACAAATCCCATTTTGTACCCATGCTCAAGCAGAAAGTTCCAAAGTAGGTAATACTAGGCCCTAGGAGCTTGCTTGTGCCCATACAAAGCTTTGTATCATTTAAAGACTCTATGAGGGTACTTGGGATGTTCAAAGCCTAGGGGTTGTCTAACATAAACATCCTCTCCTAAAAAACCAATAAGAAAAACAATTTTAACATCCATTTGATAAGGTTGAAACCACGAGAAGATGCAAAAGAAAGCAAAATCCTAATGACCTCAAGTCGAGCTACAGGAGCAAAGGTCTCTCCAAAATCAACCCCCTTGACTTGATAGTAACCCTGAGCAATAAGCCTAGTCTTTTTTCTCACAACAGACCCATCCTCCCCTGTTTGTTTTTGAAAATCCATTTTGTGCCAATGATATGAATGTTAGGGGGTGGATCTACAAGAACCCAGACTTGGTTTCTATCAAAGTTCTCTAACTCCTCATGCAAGGCATTGATCCAACTTGAATCATATAAAGCATGACTAACATCTAAGGGCTCAAATGAGGCAACAAATGCAAAATCAACAAAATGAGCATGAGATCGAGTTACCCTTTCATCTAGCTCACCGATGATCTTCTCTAGAGGATGCATCTTCTGAATGTGCTGCGGAGCTTCTCAATGAGATGCAGCCTCCCCCTCAACACTTGCTGGAGTGTGGTCGAAGATAACCCAAGTCAAAGCAGACGCTTCGGAACCTCTTGCCGAAGTAGTTGATGCCGGATCCGTTTCAGGGGTTGCTGTAGTAGGAGGTAGGGGATCATCCTCGAGGCCTTCACATTCTTTAGGATCTTCCTCTTCAAATATGGTCTATTCATATCCTTTTCACTAGCAAGCTCAAAAGAAGAACTAATACACGGGGTTGATTAATCAAAAGTCAAATCACATGACTTGATGACAGTGTTAGTCTCAAGATTAAAAACACGATATGAATGACCATAAGTGGAATAACCCAAAAAGATCCCATCTGAAGAACGTGACTCAAATTTGTCCAAATTTCCACGTTTTAGGATAAAGCACCAACAACCAAATACTCGAAGGTGAGTAACCTTGGGCTTTCTCCCAAAACGCAGTTCATAAGAGGTCAAATTCAAAATTGAGCGCAAAAAGATCCGGTTAGAGATATAACAAGCAATGTTTATGGCCTCAGCCCAAAACCTTCTAGAAGTCCTATGTTCATCAAGCATCGTCCTAGCCATCTCCACCAGAGTGCGGTTTTTTCTCTCAACAACTCGATTCTGTTGAGGAACCCGCGGAGCAAACAATTAATGTTAAATGTCGTGCTCAAGGCAAAAGTCAACAAAGAAAGTATTCTTGAACTCAGTGTCATTATCACTTCTGATTGCTTTCAATGCACTAGGTAGTTCAATGAATATTCTTAAAGTTAAGCTCCGAAAGTGTGAAAACACTTCATACTTGCTTGCAAGAAAGAAGACCCAAAAATAGCAGGAATAGTCATCCACCATGGCAAGAACATACCAGTTGCCACCTAAGGAACTAACCCAAGAAGGACCTACAGTGTCCATATGGAGAAGTTCTCTGGGTTGTTCAGTCATCACCACATTTATTGGTGAATAAGAGGCGGCCACCATATTTTCATGTCGACAAGGAGCACAAACAATCTCAAACTTGAGCTTAGGCAATCCTCAGATCTGACCTAGGGCACTCAGTCGAGCGAGCAAGTCAAAACTCACATGCCCTAGTCTCCTATGCCATGTCCAGAGCTCAGAATAAGGTTTAGCAATAAGGCAATGAAAAGAACCAAAAGAATCAAAAAAGTCAGCTCCAAAAACCTTCCCTATTCTTGAAATCTTACAAACCAAAGCGCTAGAAGAATCGAGAACTTGTGAAGTATCACGTCTGAAATGCACTTCCAAGCCCTCATGAAGCAACTGAGATACACAAAGCAAATTGTATCCCAAATTCTCAACCGAAGCGACATCTTTGAGAATGATATTTTCATTAATTCTAACCATACATGTACCTATCACTATGTTCCTTCAATTGTTGTCGAAGGTGATGTACTCACGTCGTTGGGTCGAGGTGAGGCTAGAGAACCATGATGTCTTCCCGGTCATATGGAGCGAACAACCGGAATCCATGATCCACTTGTTCTCTAGGCCTCCATCTGTCACCTACACAAAATGAGAAAATATCGAGTGCTCAGTGCTGGGGTGAGTGAAAAACTGATGTGGTATCCAACACTGAGAAACTCGAGCCACATGCAAAGTAGTAGTAGACTGTCTACGCACAGGATATGAATCATGATAAAAAGTGTGAGGTCTACCTAAATGGCGAGAACCATAAGAATGACGAGGTCTCCTAACCTGTGGAGGATCAAAACCACTAACACGTGGTCTAGCACCATATGAGTCATGGTGTATCCCACAATGGGCAAATCCTCTCATGTGAGCACGAGGAGCCTCAAGAAAGCGAGAATGAGAATGAGAGATAGGCTCATGTATACCAACAGGTGGCTGATACATGTCCCATGTCCCCATCTCTCCAGAATGCCGCTCATCCTTCATGCGACAAAAAACCAATCAAATATCCCACCCTCTAGCAATATGAGCAATGAAAAATTTTTTGGGGGTAGGTGCATGAGTCTTGGGAGCAATCCTTACAGGCTCTCTTGGTTTCTGCTGAGGGACTTTCTTTGGTGGAGGTGGTGTTTTATTGGTAGGTTGGATGGGTTTCTTGGCTTTCTGTGGAGTGTCTAACTTGGCTCTCTCTTCCTCTAGAGTAGTGGGTGAAGTGAATATTGTTTTGCTCTCAATGTCTAGAGAGGTTCTCTTAAACCTAACCCTGCCCTATCAACACACATCTTGGTCATGGCCAAGAGAAACTCCATCCTACCCTTTTCCTCAGTACATTTGTTTACCACAGAAAGAAGATATTCATTTTCAGCCATGATATTTTCAACTTGCCCTCTAGCAAAACTGAGTTGGTCCTGTAGGGTGATGCAGGTGGGACAAACCGGTTGTACATCCTTAGAACTCTCAGCACTCTTCAATCTAGCCTCTAATTCCTTAACATGCTTGTCTCTCAAATTAATGCTATCAATCAACAAAGGACAATTTGAACCAGCATCAGAAGAAATAGGTCTAGACTCCACCACAATGAGTTGTTTCTGTGCACTCTCAAACTTATCGATAGTTTGAGCATGCAATACGTAGCTCGGCGAGCTCACTCATGACCACCAAACATGACTCACATTCAACATCATCAGACTTAGACCTAAGAATGGAAAGTTCAGTTGATACAGATTCAAGCCTAAGTCTAAGTTATTTCCTTTCTTTAGCAGCTTGTTTAAGTAATCTATCCTGACCAATTAAAGCATCATTCAATTCATCATTTTTGACTAAAAGCTGATTGCGAGATAGATATACCTCAGATGAGTCTAGCTCATCGCCGTTGTGGATGCTGTTGGCCATGAAGCAAAGGCCGGTGAAGTCCTTCGCCTTCTTCTCCTCCTTCTGTGGTTCATCCTCGTCAGAGCTTGGCTCTTCACTTAAAGAAGTGTCGATGTTGTTCAGTGAAACCATGAAAGCTTTAGAAGCAGCCTTAGCTCCTCTCTTGGCAAGCTTGTCTTGGTTCTTCTTGAAATAGGTATTCTTATCCCTCTTCTGGTGCATGTGCTCATTCTCATCTTTCTTTTTCAAATTTGGGCAATTAGCTTTAATGTGAGAAAGATCTCCGTAGTCAAAACACCCCCGAGAGCCTCTGTGACGCCCCGATTTAACAAATCGAGACATTATTGAATTTCCAAAGAAAAACAATAATACAAGAGGTTCATCATGCGACAGCGTACATACGGCAAACATTCGTGGTACGTAGACCACATTATTACAAAAGAGTAAAATTAAAATGAATAATAAAAAGCATGACGAACGCCCTCTTCAGGATCTTCTTCTTGATTGGGTCGCTACTCCAGACCATCCTCGTAGTAGGCATCCTCTGAATGGTGTGTCCAACGGGTATGAGTACAAAAAGTACTCAACAAGCCACCGCAAATGCAATAGTAATGTAGGGTAATAACAAAGGAAGGATAATGGCTAATTTTGCGGAAAAGCATATTTGTAAAGTGAGGAGCCATGCTGAATAGCGTGGGCCTCATGGCTCCAGATGTGATGAGTCATTGTCAACGATAGTCAAAGAGGACTGAAAAGAGAGAAGATCTGCTGCGTTTGGGCCAGGTGTGACTCAGGTACAGGGCAGCGAGCGACTGTCGGGCAGAGGGGCCATGAAGTCGGGCTGGCCCAATCCGGGTACATGGGCTAGGAGCAGTAGAGGATCCACTGGGATGTTGACCAGGATTGACTCAGGTACACGGGCGATTAGCGATTGCCGGGCTGAGAGAGCTGCGGAGTCGGGCTAGCCCAATCCGGGTACCTGGTGCAAAGTCGGTGGAGGCTTTGTCAGTTTTGGTGCAAAACTGACGACCGCTGAGATCTTGTATCGGACTATCCAGAAGAGAAGCCGTAGTCGCTACGAAAGATTAGCTTCCGGATAAGTCATCTGTAAATAGGAGTTTTCTATTTTGTCCCTAGGCCCACAGTAAGTCAGTCGAGTCTATAAAAATATCCTAAGGGCAGTTTAGTCTTTTCCTTTTATTTCAGCGTCTGTAAAAAGCCCTAAGAGGCTGGTGGAATATTCCTAGCCATTGGGCAGCCTATAAATAGGGCCCCAATCCCTAGGGTTAGGGTACCCTTTCAAGAAATCACTTTTTAATCAAGGATTGGGTCATTTTTGGTTCCTGCGCTCTCTCTCTCTTTCCCTGCGTGCGCCGCCAGGCATTGGTCCTGTTCACCGTGAGTTCTTCTGTTCTTCATGTTTCTGTGAGAATTTATTCTCTGTTCATGTCATTCGATGTGCAGCGATTTTTGTGGCTTTAATGCTTCGATCTACGTGCGGCTGCTTCTTATTCCTGAATGTTTTCTCTCTCTCTCTCTATTTGCTTCTGTTCTTCACATGAGAGTACTAGTTCATGCGGGTTGTAGCAAGTAGTACTATTTTCTTGTAGCTATAGTGTGCTAGTACTCTAGCCTTGCTTTTTCTGTATAGCTTTTTGATCGAACAGATAGGGTCTAGCTTTTCTCTGGCTGTTTCTGGCGAAGCCCCCTTTTCTGTTCGAAGTCCTTCAGCTCTGTGAAGCAGACTTCGAACTTATCTGCGAAGGTGTACTCTGACTCGAGCATTTCATTGTCAATACTTTGACAGGTTTCGAAGTTAGCTTCGAAGCATGTCTCTCTGGTAGACTTCGCTCGGAGTGTGTTTACTGTGAAGTTTTTCTGCTGCTGTCATTTTCGTGGAACTCAGTTTGTGAGTTCGAAGCTTGTCTTTCGAAGTTTGTTTCAAGGCTTCGATTTCTTTTGAGAGCATCAGTAGACTTCAATTCGAAGTTGGTCTGTAGTTCGAAGGTTACCACTTCGGTAATTCTACTTCGATCTAGCTAGCTTCGAAGGTAGCATTCTAGGCTTCGTTTTGATCTTGCTGCTATGTGTTTGGCTTCGTTTCTCTTTCGAAGCTTGCTTTTCTACGAACTTTGTTCGAAGTTTTCTGATCGGAGTATAGGCTTCAAAGTACACTGTTCGAAGCAGGCTTCGACACTTTCATACTTCGCACCGAAGCATACTTCGCATTCTGCCACAATCGAACTAGGCTAGATTCAACAAACCTCCGACATCTACCAACTTCGCACGTCACCTCCGGACAAGTGTCGACTACATCAACCTTTGGCATTTCTACAACAGACTTCGCGAGACTTCAACATTGAACTCCGAAGCAGGCTTCGACACAGTGAAGCAGGCTTTGACACTGCGAAGCAGGCTTCGCCAAGTATCGAACATGAGACAAATTTTGAACAGTAACTTCTTATCTCATTCTATGTACACTTAGATTATTTTGCTGAGAAGTTTGATCTGCCATGTTTTGAATATTTCGTTTATCTGCCTATTAGCACTGTATTGGTGTTTTCTCTGTTTAGGACACCGGTCGTTTCTAGGCTAGATACTTCTAGGCTTTGGTGATCTGTTTTTGCTGCTTAGTCTCTTGAGGTGCATTGGGTGTTGGGAACAGGCCATTGATTTGAAAGAATTTTTAGGCATCCATTCACCCCCTCTGGTCGCTACTTTCGGTCCTACATAAAGCAGTTAATGTGATCCACTTATTAATACAGAAACATAAACATGTATATGCATCATCTTTTAACTCGAGGGGTACAGTCAGCCCACCCTCGCTCAACAGTCCTTACATGTCAAATCAATCATGCACATTTATCAATAGTAAACTAACTATGGGATGTCACGCAACCCGCCCTTGATCGTGGGCTCGGCTTTTTGAAAAGATTTATGACTCTGATTAGAGGTGTACTACTGTACCCACAAATTTTCTGGAATTGAAATGGTAATTTTTGGAGTTAAAATGCACCAGATATGAATTTTACAAGTTTAAAACTATTTCTGAAAATTTATTTAAATCCAAACACAGGCGTCGGTCCATGGTGAACTGGGCTCACCGTGAACCCGCGCACTGTGCGCGTGCACCGGATCGTGATCCACCGTTGGATCATGATCGGGCGGCCGCGGGTGAGGTAGGAGTGTTAAGTTAACGTGGACGGCTGAGATTAAATCGTCGAAACGGTACACGATGGATGGCCTAGATTCGCCCTAGGTTTTAAATATAAACGAATGGCTCAGATTATAACGTACCGCTTTGCCAAGATCTAATGGATCTGATTAAACCGCATAGATGATTTAATCGCCACCGTTGGATCTGGATCGCACAGTCGAGATCGAATCCGACATGGCACGAGTACTCGACCCGTGCCGGTCGTCTTCTCCGGTGACGGTGAGCGAGGCCAGGGGCCACGGCGAGCAACGACGAGGGGTCTTAAGGGCTAAAATGGAAGGAGGGAACTACGGGGATCATGAGGGTACCGTTGGCGAGGCGAGAGGTCGTCGGAGCGTGACCGGCGACGAGCGGAGGCGGCGAAGACGTTCGGGTCCTCGTCAGTGATGGAGATCCAGCGGGGTTCGTCGCCGTCGAAGTGGTGGCCGTGGTCGGGGAGGTCACGACGGTTATGATGGTGCGGTCGCCGAGGAGGAATGAGGGTTATGGCGACGGTGAGCGGTGGCTGGAGCATGGGCGGTGGTGTGGCGCTAAAGTTCGGATTCCAGGTGTTCTGTTCGTTCTCGCAGCGTGTGAGCGTGGGGGTCTAACGCGGACGCACCAAGGGCTTAAATAGGGTCACCGGCGGGGCCGAGGGGGCGCAATTGACGGTGGCCGAGGGTAAACGCGTTTTTAAACGCCGGCGAGCTCGGTTGCAAGGGGTTCATCGAAGCTGGACGCGAATTAGCTGGGATTGAAGAGGGGAAACGGTCGTCGGGGATCGGGCATCGTAATGGTGGGCTCAATTCGGGGAGAGGGGGTCAGGAGCAGCAGATCCGAGGCGCATTAAGGCGTCAGCCAGCGAGGGGGGGATTTGGGGGCAGATCTCACGGAGACGACGGGTCTGACAGCTGGGGGCCACAGGGCAGCGGCCGTGAGCGTGACAACGGGCGGGGCTGACGGGTGGGGTCGGGTCTGGTTGAGGGTGAGGTTGGCGCCGACAGGTGGGGTCGGGTTGTCAGGCGCGCGCGCGATGGAGAGGGGGTCGCTGACGGGTGGGGTCCGGTTGTCAGTCGGGGCATGGGGAGGAGAGTGGGCTGGCCCGGTCGGTGGAGGGAGAATGGGGGAAAGGGGACCCGTCACTGTTCCAATCCTTTTCTGAATAAAAATAATTACATAAATTGATTTAATATATTTGGGCTACTTCCAAGGGTGATAAAAATTTGTAAAAATTCTCAAAATTATATCTTAGCCTTGGGATCATATACAAAATTTTCTAGCCTCTGGTTTGGTCATTTCACCTAGGTTCTAGTTCAAATAAGCTAAGAAGGGCATTAAAGGTATTTCCAAATTAATTAACTCCAGAAAAATATATTAAAAGGCATTTTTATTCCTCTTAAAATTTTGGGTGTTACAAACCTATCCCCCTTACGAAGAATCTCGTCCTCGAGATTGGAACGCTACTCGAATAACTCGGGGTATTGGGCTTTCAACTCGTCTTCTTTTTCCCATGTGGCTTCTTCAATGGGGTGGTTGTCCCACTGAACCTTGCAGAAGCGAACCACACGGCTCCTGGTTACTCTTTCCTTAGTCTCTAGGATCTTGATGGGTTTCTCGATGTAGATCAAATCCTCTTGGATGTTGAGTTGTTGGAGGTCAGCCTGTTCGGCGGGCACACGAAGACACTTCTTCAGCTGAGAGACATGGAACACATCATGGACTCCTACCAAGGATGGAGGCAGTTCTAGTTGATATGCCACTTCTCCCTGCCGTTGGAGAATCTGAAAAGGTCCGACATATCGGGGTGCTAGCTTGCCTCTCATGTTGAACCTTTGAGTGACACGGAGGGGAGTGACTCGGAGATAGACATAATCACCCTCCTCAAAGGTTAGGTCTCTTCGTCGGTTATCGGCGTAGCTCTTCTATCGGGACTGGGCTATCTTCAATCTTTCCCTGATGATCTTGACCTTATCCTCGGCTTCTCTTAATATATCTATCCCGAACAGCTTTGACTCTCAGGTCTGATCCCAAAGTAACGGCGTTCTGCACTTACGCCCATAAAGTGCTTCAAACGGGGACATCTGCAGGCTAACTTGATAGCTGTTGTTGTAGGAGAACTCCGCATAGGGCAAGTTCTTGTCCCACATTCCACCAAAGTCTAGAGCGCAAGCTCTAAGCATATCCTCCAATACCTGGTTGACCCTTTCGGTTTGACCATCGGTCTGTGGATGATAGGCAGTGCTAAAGTTCAGCCAGGTGCCGAGTTCCTCTTGAAGGTTCTTCCAAAACTTAGAGGTAAACTGGCTCCCACGGTCAGATACAATCTTCTTTGGAACTCCGTGTAGGCACACAATCCGGGTCATATACAACTCGGCCAACTTGGCGACGGTGTAAGTTGTCTTGACGGGGATGAAGTGAGCCACCTTGGTGAGTCGGTCGACGATCATCCAGATAGAATCATGACCAACTTGGGTCCTAGCAGTCTCATGATGAAGTCCATTCCTATCTCTTCCTACTTCCATTTGGGGACCTTGAGGGGTTGCAACAGTCCAGCAGGTCTCTGGTGTTCCGCCTTGACTCACCGGCATGTGTCGCACTTGGCCACATACTCAGCTATTTCCCTCTTCATGCTGACCCACCAATATTTCTCCTTTAGGTCTTGATACATCTTTGTACTCCTGGGATGTATGGAGTATAGAGTATTGTGGGCTTCTTGAAGGATGAGAGTCTTCAACTCAGGCTTGTCGGGTACGCATATCCGGTTCCCAAACCAGATGGTACCATGCTCATCCTCGAAGAATCCAGGGGCTTTACCCTTCCGCATGTTCTGTTGGATCTCCAAGATGTCTGGATCTTCCTTCTGTGTTTCCCGGATCTAGTCTATTAAGACAGGTCTAGTCTCTAAAGCAGTGAGATACGCTCGGGTGGCGATCCCTAGATTCAGTCTTTCCATTTCCTTATATAGCAAGGGGGCCTGGTCATGCATCATGATGGCATTGCAGTACCCTTTTCGACTAAGGGTGTCTGCCACCACATTGGCCTGGCCTGGATGATAATGGATGCCCAAGTCATAATCCTTGATCAATTCCAACCATCTCCTTTTCCTGAGGTTCAGGTCCGGTTGGGTGAATATATACTTGAGGCTCTTGTGGTCGGTGAAGACCTCGCACCGATTCCCCACAAGGTAATGTCTCCATATCTTCAAGGCATGAACTACGGCTGCCAATTCCAGGTCATAGGTCGGGTAGTTCTGCTCATGTGGTCTCAGCTGTCGAGAGGCATAAGATATCACCTTCCCATCTTGCATTAAGACACATCCCAATCCTTGACGAGAGGCATCACAGTAGACGTGGAAGTCCTTTCGGATGTCTAGCAGGGTCAGAATTGGGGCTGACACGAGCTTCTTCTTAAGGGTTTGGAAGCATTCTTCACAGTCTAGGGTCCATTCAAACTTTACTTCCTTCTGCAACAGTATGGTCTTAGGCTTGGCTATCTTCGAATAGTTATCGATGAACCGACGGTAGTATCTGGCCAATCCGAGAAAACTTTGGATCTCGGTCATGTTCGTGGGTTGAAGCCAATTGGTCACTGCTTCCACGGTGGTTGGGTCCACAGCTATTCCTCTGGCAGATATGACATGACTGAGGAACTTCACCTCAGACGACCAAAACTCACACTTGCTGTATTTGTCGTACAATTGTTGTTCCCTTAGCTTTCCGAGGGTCAGACAGAGGTGGGTTTCATGTTCTTCGTTAGTCTTGGAGTAGACGAGGATATCATCGATGAATACCACGATGAACTTATTCAAAAACTCAATGAATACATTGTTCATCATGTTCATGAAAAAGGTCAGGGCATTCGTGAGTCCGAACGACATCACAGTATACTCGTAGAGTCCATAGCGAGAGGTGAAGGCAGTCTTGGGGATGTCTTCTTCTCTAATCCTCAATTGGTGATAACCTGATCTAAGGTCAATCTTGGAAAACACCGAGGATCCTTTCAGCTGGTCGAACAGGTCGTCGATCCGAGGAAATGGGTACTTGTTCTTGATGGTTACGTCGTTCAGGGCCCTATAATCCACGCACATCCTTTTAGTCTTGTCCTTCTTCATGGCGAAGATGACCGGTGCACCCCAGGGTGGGGTACTCGGTCGGATGTACCCTTTTTGTTCTAGGTCTTCGATGTTGCTCTTGACTTCGGCTAGTTCATTGGCGGCCATCCGGTATGGGCGCTTGGAGATTGGAGTGGTCCTGGGGACAAGCTCGATTCTGAATTTGATGTCCCGCTTGGGAGGCATTCCTGGCAGATCCTCTGGAAAGACGTCCATGTACTCCTTGACTACGGGCACTTCCTCTAGGGCTAGTGAGTGGAGAGACACCTCACGAGGTTTGCGGTTGGTCATCCGAAAAGTGACGGCTTCGCCTTCGGGGTTGGTCACAATTACGGACTTGCTAGCACAATCGATCACTCCCTTATGTTTCATCAATCAATCCATCCCTAGGATGAGGTCGAGTCTGGTACACTTAATGAGGACTGGCTCAGCCCGGAATAATATCCCTTGAATCTCTATCTTTACCTTAGGACTGTATAAGTGGGCTAAGGTTTTATTGCCTGGAGTGGCAATCATCATGGGGGCTGGTAGAGGGAACACTTCCAAGTTGTTGGTTTTCACAAAATCCTCCGAGATGAAAGAGTGTGTTGCTCCAGAGTCAAATAGTATTATAGCTGGTATGGAATTGATGGTAAACGTACCGAGTACGACTTCAGGAGCTTCCTGAGCTTCCTCCGCGCTAATGTGATTGACGTGGGCACGAACCGTCTGGTTGGGTGCCGTGCCTTGAGGCTGCTTGGGGTGAGGGCACTGATGTGTGTAGTGCCCTTCCTTCCGGTAGTTGAAGCAGACGACCGGCTTCCCTTGGCGGTCCCTCATGATCGGGGCCTTGGTAGCGGGCGTCGGCTGAGCGGCCGGAGCTGGTGGAGCGGGGCAGGAATGCCCGGCATTGGATCCACTGGTGGCGTGAGGTGGCCTGTAGGTGGGCCGAGGATGGTAGGCAGGTGCTGGTGGCGGAGGGACGAAGCGGGGCCTCTGAGAGTTTGCCTGATGATGCTTGAACGTGATCATCTTCCTCTTCTTGAGGTCCAACTTATTCTGCTCAATCTATTGGATGAGCGCTTTGTTCACCAACCATTGAAAGTCGGCGTAGTCGGTGGTGACGAGCTGGATGGACAGCTCATCCTTGAGTCCCCGGAGGACTTGGCCTGGCGAAGGGTGTCGGTTCACACCTCTTCTGGCGCGTAGCATGCCAGACGGTTGAACTCATGGAGGTACTCCATGACAGTCTGGCTGCCTTGTTGTAGGTCGTGGAACTCCTGCTGTTTTACCGCGATTACTCCGGTGGAGACGTAGGCGGCGTGAAAGGCGATGGTGAACTCCGCCCAAGTCACCATGTGGTCCTCCGGTTGGGACTCACGGTAGTTGTTCCACCATTCTGCGGCGGGACCCTGGAGCTGATGAGTGGCGAACGCCACTCTCTCTCCGTCGGTGCAGGGAAGGAGGTCCAACTTCTTAACTATGTTGCGGAGCCAATATCCAGCCTCCATGGGGTTCATGGTGCTGGAGAAGATCGGGGGACGCACGCGCAAGAACTCCGAAAGTTGAGGCGCGGGTGCGGGGGCTGGTGCACGAGGGGCGGGCTCCACATTCTACAGCCGGTCCAACTGTGCATGTTGGTGCTGCATCTAGGTGAGGAGGGCGGTAATCAACTGTTTCTGATTCGCCATCATCTCCGCCAAGGTGGGGTGGTTGGCGGATGGTGGCCCAGTCTGACGTTGGCCCGTTGCGCCCCAGTTGGGCACAATACTTCCGGGCAAACCATTGCTTGCCCCTTCTCCGTTGTTAGACCCGATGTTCTGGTTTTCGGCCATCTTCTGAACATAAGGTTTTTAGTCATAAGAGAAAGGTTGTGAAACAAATATTAGCTAAAACAGTCCATCGAGGCTCTTATATATATATATATATCAAAGTGGTATAAAATGTTCATTACATCAATGTTTTTATTTTATCCTACCCGCAACACAAGTTGTTGCAGGTAGCACCACATACACAAAATCTATTCATTCATCAATCAACGATGGCTATCGTCTACTCTCCATCGGAGGCGGTCTCCATGCTCTCGGAACCACGAGGGTTCTGAGCGATGGTGGGCTCAAGAAAATTCTCGATGATGGGGTCGGAGACGATGGCGGGGCGCGGGGCAGGGGCGCTGGAGCTGGACGGTCCGGTGGTCGTGGGGTGTGGCAGGATCCTCTTGGGGCGAGGGGCGGGCTCGCGGATGGGCTTCTTCCTCCTCGGGATGAGGGAGACCATCTATGTTATGTCCTTCTGCAGCTATATAATCTTGCGCTGCAGCTCGCCATTTTGTTGGATCAAGTTCTTCGTCTCCTGACGAAGGAACTCAACCACCTCATGGTGCTCCTTGGTGTCCAGCACGGCCTCGGTATGGAGATCATCCATGGCCTAAATAAGGCGTGTCTGCTGGGCCATGACCGGATCGCGATCGGAGTGAACTCCGATGTAGATGCTACGGTGGGCACCGGGAGTGCGCTTCGGCACGAGCCAGAAGGACGAGTTCTGAATACGATCATCATAGATCATCCCTAGCTCCATGAGGGCTTGAAGGGTGACGCGTTGGCACGCAACGTCGAAGGTTGGGCCCCCAAGTGCTGCCGTGAAAAACGGCAGGTGCTCGCCGGATCCGTGGATGGTAAGGGAGATGTCGCAGGGTCCTGCGAACTCTTCCATGTACACCCCATGGAACTTGGGCTCGAAGAGGAACACAAGGAAGGTGACCATCATACGGAACTCCCTGACGAAGCCCTCGAAGTGACGGTAGAAGCTATGCACTTGGTAGACCGGCATCTACAAAAACAACAAGTTGAAGGAAAGTGAGGAGAGGAACAAAGTTATAAAGTAGGTTTTCGTAAAATAGTTTTCATCCAACTAAGGGCTAGGCTGGTCCGTTTGACTTCCTACAGTCAAGTCGGCTCTGATACCATCTTGTGACACCCCGATTTAACAAATCGAGACATTATTGAATTTCCAAAGAAAAACAATAATACAAGAGGTTCATCATGCGACAACGTACATACGGCAAACATTCGTGGTACGCATACCACATTATTACAAAAGAGTAAAATTAAAATGAATAATAAAAAGCATGATGAACGCCCTCTTCGGGATCTTCTTCTTTACTTGGTCGTTACTCCAGACCATCCTCGTAGTAGGCATCCTCTGAATGGTGTGTCCAACGGGTATGAGTACAAAAAGTACTCAACAAGCCACCGCAAATGCAATAGTAATGCAGGGTAATAACAAAGGAAGGATAATGGCTAATTTTGCGGAAAAGCATATTTGTAAAGCAGTTAATGTGATCCAGTTATTAATACAGAAACGTAAACATGTATATGCATCATCTTCTAACTCGAGGGGTACAGTCAGCCCACCCTCGCTCAACAGTCCTTACATGTCAAATCAATCATGCACATTTATCAATAGTAAACTAACTGTGGGATGTCACGCAACCCGTCCTTGACCGTGGGCTCATCTTTTCGAAAAGATTTATGACTCTGATCAGAGGTGTACTACTGTACTCACAAGGCACGCACTCATCCCAAACACCAAAGTGTAATGGGATGACCCATACCACGGGAACTCGTGCCAAAACCTCAGCATGAAATGCTCCAAGCGATAACCACCCGCTCTAGGTTTCACCGGCGCGCCGGGTGAGGAGCCATGATGAATAGCATGGGCCCCATGGCTCCAGATGTGATGAGTCATTGTCAACGATAGTCAAAGGGGACAAAAGAAGAAGAGATCTACTGTTTCATGGGCCGCGTGTGACTCAGGTACACGGGCAGCGAGCGACTGTCGGGCAGAGGAGGCTACGAAGTCGGGCTGGCCCAATCCGGGTACATGGGCCAGAAGCAGTAGAAGACCCACTGGGCTGTTGACAGGGTAGACTCAGGTACACGGGCGGTGAGTGATTGCCGGGCTGAGAGAGCTGCGGAATCGGGCCGGCCCAATCCGGGTACCTGGTGCTAAGCCGGTGGAGGCTTTGTCAGTTTCGGCGCAAAACTGACAACCGTTGATTCTGTATTGGACTGTCCAGAAGAGAAGCCGTAGTCGCTACGAAAGCTTAGCTTCCGGATAAGTCATTTGTATCTCTAGGCCCACAGTCAGTCAGTCATGTCTGTAAAAATACCTAAGGGCAGTAGAGTCTTTTCCTTTATTTTAGCGTCTGTAAAAACCCTAAGGGGCTGGTAGAATATTCCTAGTGTTAGGAGCCTATAAATAGGACCCCAATCCCTAGGGTTTGGACTACTCTTTTGGCTGAAATCAATTCTACTCCTTTGGGTCACTTTTTGTCTCTTGCTTTGCCTCTCTCCTCTCCTGTTCTTGCTTGCGCCGCCAGGCATTTTTGCTCCTGTTTTTGCTGTCGTGCATTTATTGTTACAGTGAAGGTTCTATTCTCAAATCATGTGCAGCAACTGCAGAGTTTTAATGGCTTCATTTCACTCGCACAGCAAGTTTTTCCATTGATTTTGAGGCTTCAGAAGCTTCTGTTGCGTGTGTTCTTCACGCAAGTAGTACTAGTTCTTGCTGTTGCAAGTAGTACTGCTATACTGTAGCTACAGTACTCTGTGCCAGCTTTTTACTTTCTACTGCGCAGCTTTTTGATCGAGGTAGACAGTCCCTAGCAACTTTTCTGTCTGTTTTCTGGCGAAGCCATCCACTCTGTTCGAAGCCCCTCAGCTCCGTGAGGCAGGCTTCGATCTGACTTTCTCGAATGCTTCGGTCGAACTTCGAACTTCGTTCTGTGTCCTGAGCTGCTAGCTGCGAAGTACTTTTTGAATGGTCAGCATCGCATACTTCGAACGACAGTGCGAAGGTACTCCGCCTCGAGCTCTTCGAAGTCCACACTTCGATAGATTTCGAAGTTCGCTTCGAGGCTTGTCGTTCTATTAGGCTTCGTTTTGGTTTCTTTGTTGCGTACCAGTTTTCATTTATCTTTTCGAAGCTTGCTCTTTTCGAAGGTAGAGTGTAGGCTTCAAATTTGGTGCCTTTGTCGTCTGACAGGCTTCGCTTCTTTGTTCGAAGTTTGTCCGTCTGTGTGTTGCGTTCGAAGTTTTCTGTTCGAAGTTTCGGCTTCGAAGTACTTGGTTCGAAGCTGTGTTCGAAGTCTTGCCTTCGGAGTACACACTTCGAAGCAGGCTCCGACTTTCTCATACTTCGCTTCGAATCATACTTCGATTCCTACCTTCGGCATTTTCACAACACCTTCGACAGACTTCGACTACCACCTCTGAACTAGTCTTCGACCTGCGAAGTAGGCCTCGACCTCCGAAGCAGGCTTCGGCCAGTGAAGCAGGCTTCGATCTCCGAAGCAGGCTTCGCCGAGTTTCGAACAGGAGATAGATTTGAGCAGGTAACTTCTCTTCTCACTCATAGTGCACCGAGATTGCTTTACTGAGAAGTTTGTCTTGCCTAGTCTTGCGTATACTGTTTATCTATCTATTAGCACTGCTTTGATAGTCTTCTGTTTGTCATCAGCTGCTTCTAGGCTAGATACCTTTAGACTTAGGCTATTTGTTTATTTTCTGCTGCTTAGTCTTTTGAGGTGCGTTGGGTATTGGGAACAGGCCATAGATTCGAAAGAATTTTTAAGGCGCCCATTCACCCCCCCTCTGGTCGCTACTTTCGGTCCTACAAGTGGTATGAGAGCCTGGTTAGGGTTTTTTCCATACCTTAACCGGTTCTAAACCCCGGTAGTCACCATGACGTCTCCTAGCAAGGTCCCGTCCTTGGAAGCCTATGGCTATAATTATTGGAAGACTCGCATGCGAGCCTACCTTATGAGCCAGGGTTCGGACATTTGGGATATTTGCGTTCACACCACGTTTGTCATATTGCCAGTTACTGAGCAGGGTACTGCTGGTATCATTGGTCAGCATCTGAGCAACAGTAAGGTTGTGAACATTCTGTTTTCTGGTTTAGGTCCCACTGAGTTTGAGCGTGTGAGTCATCTCTCCACCGCGAGAGAGATCTGGGCTACCCTCAAGGCACACCATGAGGGAACAGCACAGGTCAAGGCTCGACTCTATCAGACCTACCGGCGTGAATATGAGAATTTCACACATAAGCCGGGTGAATCTGTTGAGGCTTTGTTTGGTCATTTTCAGTCGATCATAAACAAGCTTCGAGACAACAAGGCTGAGGGTGCTCAGTTAGTCTCAGATCATGAGCAGGCGCTCAAGGTTCTCCATACCTTGGACCCAAAGATCTGGGAGATCAAGGTATCCTCTATCGTTGAGAGCACTTCTTACGATACCTTGACCATTTCTGAGTTATTTAGCAAGCTGAAGGCCACTGAGGTAGATATCCAGTTGAGATCAAATCTCACTGGTTCTGGATCAAAATCCTTAGCCCTTGCTACACCTTCTATTGATCCCTCTGCTGTGAGCTGTGCTGGGCTCTCTTTGATGTCTATCACTGAGGACTAGCTTGAGTCTTTGGGAGATGATGATTTGTGTCTGTTTAACAACCGGGTGCGTCGTGTCTATGACAAGAGAATGTTCAAAAGACACGGCACAAAATCCGTATGCTTTGAGTGTGGTGATCAAGGACACTTCATCGCCGACTGCCCCAAGCGCAATGGACACAAGAAGGGCATCGGTGGCAGCTTCCACGACTCCGGCAAGCATGAGAGCTCATCCTTCAACAAGGGCAAGCCGAAGACCTGATTCTTCAAAAGGCCCTGAAGGACTACCGGCGAGAGAACAAGAAGCGTGGCAAGGACTTCTTCGCCGAGATGGAGAAGAGCTACTTCAAGCAGTCCACGTCTTCTTCCTCTTCATCAAGCTCAAGCGATGAGGAGATCATCATCAGGAAGGGGAAGGACAAGGACGATCCGGCGGGCCTCTGCTTCATGGCCTTCGGAGACAAGCCGAAGAGCCGCTCACACCAGCGCCGAAGATCCCGCAAGAGCTTCTGTTCAATGGCTCTTGGGGATAAGGAAGAAAAGAGCTCCTCCGACGACTCCGGCGACGACAACAAGGTATCATCCTACGAGCGCGAAATTGTTGATTTACTTGAGAGCAATCGTCAGGAGTTGAAATATAGGGAAAAACTGCTTAGGGGGGCTAAGAAGAGGATAGATGAGTTAGAGAGTAAGCTTGCCGTGGCCAACGGCAGAATTGAGAGTCTATCTTCTTCCCCTTGCTTGGGTGATAGCAGTGAGTGCCCGAAGTGTGAGGTGCTTCTGTGTGACCTGTCGACTCTGAAGTCCAGGTACACAGAAAGGGTTGATGAGAGGGACGCTTTGGCCACTGAGCTTGAAAGCGCTCAGCTGGAGCTGAAAGATGCTCAAGCCACTGTCGTCGCACCCTGTGTTGATTGCCCATCTCATCTAGCTGTCTTAGCTGAGCTGAAATCCAAGGGCAATGAACAGTTGGGTGATTTGGAGAGGTTGAGAGATGAGCTTGCGCAGACTAGGCTAGAGCTTGAGACATTGTCAGTTCCACCCACTGTCTGTGAGAACTGCCTGTCTTTTAGAATGGAATTGATTAAGCTAAAAGCCGAGAAGTCTGTTCAAGTAGAGAGTGAGTGTGAGACCTGCTTGTCTCAGGTGGAGGTTCTAGCTTCCTTGAGAGAGGAGCTAGCAGATTCTCAGAATGAGAACTTTTACCTCCGTTCTATCCTGAGTTGGATCAGTGCCAGAGAGCCACAGCTCGGCATGATGATCCAGCAGTTCAAAAGGCAGGATGGGTTTGGAGTAGGTTACACCTACACCAAGGCTGACTTTGAGAGTGCCATCAGCCGGGCAGTGGAGTGGAGTAAAATGACTCCAGAGCAGAGGTATCCCAAGACTCACTCCACTGAGTCTTCCCAGGTTTGTCAGCCCAAGGATGGAGTGATCCATGAACCACCTAAAGCTCCACCCAAGAAACCTATCTGGGTTCCAAAGCCCAAACATTTCCACACTTCTCTTGACTCTCTTCCTGGACCCTCTCAACCCAAGAAGATAACACCAAACACCACTAAGCCCAAGAACCCCAAGCCTCAACCACAACCCAAGAAGCCCACCTATCATTGTGAGTACTGTCAGAGAGACAGGCATCTTGCGGAGTTTTGCTTCAGGAGGAAGCGGGTTGAGAGAGCAGAGAGGGCTCGTAATGGTCAGGAGCAGTTTTACCAGCAGGTTGGTAGACTGTGTGTTCCTCGACGCGGGGAGAGGCTGGAGGCCAGGCCGCGTCGTGTAGGTGGTGGTAGAGGAGACGGCTTTTTTGCCCGTGCTCCAGTTGGTGGTGTCCGTTCCGGCAGAGTTCCAGACCGTGTTGGCTACGGTTCTGGACCTCGTGGCCACAGGGTTAGGCAGAACCGAGGACCGCGCTTTGAGCCGCGTTTTGGTCCAAACTCTTTTGATGGTTTTCGCTTTCCATCTTTTGAGCAGATGGCTCGACACTGGTTTAGCTCCTTTGCTAAACCTGGTGCCGGACCATTTGCTTCCACTTACAACCACTGATTGTGCAGGATCGGGGACTGGAGGACGTTTGGATCATGGACTCAGGATGTTCTCGCCACATGACGGGACATCGCAGATGGTTCTCCAGTCTCACTCCCCCGAGCTCCAAAGAGTATATCACTTTCGGGAACAGTGGTCAAGGGAAAGTAAGTGGTATAGGCTCAATTTGCATTTCAGATTATTTCTCTTTGAAGAATGTTGCTTTGGTTGAGAATTTGAACTTCACTTTGATTTCTGTTTCGCAACTTCTTGAGGATGGTTTGGAAGTGCATTTTAAGAAGGGCAATTCTTCTGTGGTTGATTCTAGAGGGTCTTTGGTTTGTCAGATTTTACCCTTCGGTAAAGTTTTTCGAATTGACTTCTCTAGCTCCTTTGGCCCTTCTCGCTGTTTGATTGCTGGATCCTCCTCTGAGCTCTAGAAGTGGCATAGGAGGTTAGGTCATTTGAGTTTTGATCTGCTAGTCAGGTTGAGCTCTATGGACCTCATCCGAGGATTGCCCAAGCTTAAGATGGAGAAGGATTTAGTTTGTCATCCCTGTCGTCATGGGAAAATGGTTGCCGCTTCTCACTCACCTGTGACTCAGGTGATGACTTCGTATCCGGGTGAGCTTTTACATTTAGACATTGTAGGTCCAGCTCGGGTACGCTCAGTCGGTGGAAAGTGGTATGCACTTGTGATTGTTGACGACTTTTCTCGATTCTCGTTGGTTTTCTTTTTGGAGTCTAAGGATGAAACTTTTCAATTTGTTCATGACCTGATTTTGAAGCTGAAGAATGAGAACAATGGTAGGATGCGAGCAATTCGCTCCGACAACGGCTCTGAGTTCAAGAACTCTCAGTTCGTCAGCTTCTGTAGTGATCAGGGTCTGGACCATCAGTTTTCTTCTCCTTACACTCCCCCACAGAACGGCGTTGTGGAACGAAAGAACCGCATGCTAGTCGAGATGGCCAGGACGATGCTCGATGAG
The DNA here is from genome assembly GCA_019279435.1 of Zizania palustris. NCBI lineage: Eukaryota > Viridiplantae > Streptophyta > Magnoliopsida > Poales > Poaceae > Zizania > Zizania palustris. The sequence continues at coordinate 45,362,301 of JAAALK010000080.1, read as the reverse complement.
CATAGGACTCCTAGGTGTTTTTGGGCTGAAGCCATGAACACGGCTTGCTATCTGGCCAACCGCATCTTTCTTAGAGCTTACCTTGGTAAGACATCATATGAATTGCGGTTTGGCAGACAGCCCAAGGTGAGCCACTTGCGAGCGTTTGGCTGCAAGTGCTTTGTGCTCAAGAAGGGAGGGCACTTGGACAAGTTTGAGTCTCGTTGCTGGGATGGTGTTTTTCTTGGCTACGCTTTGCTTTCTCGAGGCTTCCGTGTTTGGAACCTCGAATCCTAGCTGCTTGTCGAGACTTGTGAGGTTTCATTTGATGAGTCCTTGCCTTCTTTGACTCCTTCTTTTGAGCATTCTGATGGTGAGCTCGGAGAGTCCATCTTCGAGGAAGATGAGGATACTCCAGCCGCTAATGAGGGTGGGCCTTCTGCACCCCCTACAGAGCCCACACCTTCTGAGACTTCGACTAAGGATGAGGGCGGACCTCTAATCACTTCTTCCACTTCGATCGAGCCCCCTCAGTCGAGTCCAGAGGTGCCAGCTGCTGACTCCGGTGAGGTGACTTCAGATCACCAGGGAACCCGAGCAGTTCAGCGTGATCACCCCTCAGAGCTCATCATCGGTGATTTGACTGAGAGAACTTTGCGTTCATCTACCTCTCTTGCTGTGTTTGCTGAATCTGCATTTGTTGCATCTTTTGTGCCCAGAGACATTTCTCATGCTCTTTCTGATTCTAATTGGATTAATGCTATGCAAGAAGAGCTAGAGAACTTTGTCCGCAATCGGGTTTGGACATTAGTTGAGCCGCCACCAGGATGCAACCCCATAGGCACCAAGTGGGTATTCAAGAACAAACAAGGTGAAGATGGGGTTGTGGTGCGCAACAAGGCTCGACTAGTTGCACAAGGTTATTGCTAGAAGGAAGGTATTTACTTTGAAGAAACCTTCGCTCCTGTTGCCCGTCTTGAGTCCATTCGTATTCTTCTAGCTTTTGCCATTTCGAAGGGTTTTAAGCTTTTTCAAATGAATGTTAAGAGTGCTTTTCTGAACGGGTACATAGAAGAGGAGGTTTATGTTAGGCAACCCCCCGGTTTTGAGAACCCTAAGTTTCTTCGACATGTTTTTAAGTTGCACAAAGCTTTATACGGGTTGAAGCAAGCCCCCAGGGCTTGGTATGACCGGTTGAAGCAATTTTTGTTGGGGAAGGGCTTTGTGATGGGTTCTATGGACAAAACTCTTTTCTTGCTCAGAGATGCTTCAGATTTTTTAGTTGCTCAGATTTACGTGGACGATATTATTTTTGGCGGTACTACTAATGATCTTGTGTCCAAGTTTTCTGAGCAGATGCACAGTGAGTTTGAGATGAGCCTCATGGGTGAGCTCAAGTACTTCTTAGGGCTCTAGATCAAGCAGACCAAGGACGGCACCTTCATCCACCAAGGTAAGTACACTCGTGATATGTTAAAGAAATTTGACTTTGGTGGTGAATTGAAGCCGCAGATGACCCCGATGGGCACTTCTGGGGGTCTGGAAAAGGATGAGAGCGGCGTCAAGGTCAATGAAAGGGAGTTTCGAGGGATGATCGGTTCGCTGTTATACTTAACGGCAACAAGACCGGACATACAGTTCACCGTGGGACTTTGTGCGCGCTTCCAGTCTTCACCACGCGCGTCTCATCGGCAGGCTGTCAAGTGCATCTTCAGGTATCTCACTTATGCGCCTGATCTTGGTCTTTTCTATTCAGCATCATCTTCTCTCGATTTATCTGGATTTTCGGATGCCGATTTTGGTGGGTGCCGGTTGGATCGCAAGTCGACTTCCGGTACTTGCCACTTTCTTGGTTCTTCTCTTGTATCTTGGTCTTCTCGAAAGCAATCTGGAGTTGCTCTTTCGACCACAGAGGTTGAGTACGTAGCTACTGCTAGCTGCTGCTCACAATTGGTTTGGATGATTTCCACTCTGCGAGATTTTGGGTTATTCTTTCCTAACAGGGTTCCATTGTTTTGCGACAGCACCAGTGCTATTAGTGTAGGGAAAAACCCGTGTCTCCATTCAAAAACCAAACATATTGATGTGCGCTTTCACTTCTTGCGGGATCAATATGAGAAAGGTGTCATTGACCTTGTTCATGTTGATACCCATCATCAGTTGGCTGACATTTTCACTAAACCCCTAGATCAGTCTACATTTGAGCATTTACGAGGGGATTTGGGTGTTGTATATCCTTTTTAGGATATTTTGCGTCAGTTTTTTTTCTTTTTTCTTTACTCTTCTCTTGAGTCTTTCTGTGTGTGTTCATATCTTGCATATTCACATATCACACTTTTGAGCTTGCTTCTATTATATGATTGAACTGCTTTACTTACTCTAGCTGGTACATGCTTTTGATTACTTGTCGATGATCATGCTTTGCTTCAATTCAAATGATATGTCTGATATCTGTCATATGCATGGCTTTTATGCTTTAAAATTGAAAAATGATCACCATTGCTTCTGGTAACTAGCATGCGTAGGCTGAATGTTCTTGCTATCTGTTACATGCCTTGTAGCTAGTTTCTGACTTAGATGCAAATATGCAACTTGGACATCTGTATGCTTTAAACATGGAAATGTGCTATAAAAATGATGAAAATTCGAGAACAATGAAAATTCCATGCCTTTTTGTGCATAACTTGAAAAGATCCAGGTGGGTTTGCTTTGTCGCATTACATTTGTTCTGGACTGCATACCATAGCACTTTGGTATGAACTAGGACAGTGTAGTGTATGCCAAGACCAATGTCTTAAGCTTCTGATGGTCCAGATCTGGCCTAGGCTTGACTTGGTCGGTCAGCATAAGGTTTGACATGCAAATAACCCCTGGCAAAAATGAAAAAGGAAAAAGAAAAAGCTTGAAAATTGAAATGATAACAAGTTTGCTGAAGCACTTTGTTTCTGAACAAAGCTTATCTTGGTAGATATCAGTTAGCTTTTGCATCTCATGTTTTACCTTGCTTGTTTTACTGGAAAATGTGGTGATGCTTTTTGTTTGCAAAAACTAAAAAATGCGTGCTAATGACTTTCTTTAGATCTCATCTGTTGCACTGATCATGCCATGTGTCTTAGACAATATCTCTTTTGCTATACTTGTTAGATGATGTAATTGCAGTCAATCATATCTGAGAAGCATGCTTTCTACACTCCTTATGCACTCCAGTTGAATTCACTGCATATTTTGAGGGAAGGGGGAGTTGCATTTCAGGGGGAGTCTGTGTCTCTATTGAGTGCTTGATGAGTTCACTTGTCAACAAGGGGGAGAAAGTTTGGGATCAGAGTTTAAGGGGGAGTTCTTACTCTGGTGATATCCTTGTTGTTCTGAAATCGCACTCATTTTGAGCTTTTACGTTTTGGTTAACCATAATGACCACTTCTTGCTTTTGTTCGGCTTTTGGTCATTAGGGTTAAACTTTTACCTTATTTTCTTCTTCTTTGTTTTCTTGTGTTTTGTTTTCGTGTTTCCACATTTGTTCGCAGGTGCTGAAGAGCTGAAAAAGAGGAGTGTTGACAATGCACTCATCAAGGGGGAGATTGAGGAGCCATGCTGAATAGCATGGGCCTCATGGCTCCAGATGTGATTAGTCATTGTCAATGATAGTCAAAGGGGACAAAAGAAGAAGAGATCTGCTGTTTCATGGGCCGCGTGTGACTCAGGTACACGGGAAGCGAGCGACTGTCGGGCAGAGGAGGCTGCGAAGTCGGGCTGGCCCAATCCGGGTACATGGGCCAGAAGCAGTAGAAGACCCATTGGGCTGTTGACCAGGGTAGACTCAGGTACATGGGCGGTGAGTGATTGCCGGGCTGAGAGAGCTGCGGAATTGGGCCGGCCCAATCCGGGTACCTGGTGCTAAGCCGGTGGAGGCTTTGTCAGTTTCGGCGCAAAACTGACAACCGTTGATTCTGTATCGGACTGTCCAGAAGAGAAGCCGTAGTCGCTACGAAAGCTTAGCTTCCGGATAAGTCATTTGTATCTCTAGGCCCACAGTCAGTCAGTCATGTCATGTCTCTAGGCCCACGGTCAGCATCGCATACTTCGAACGACAGTGCGAAGGTACTCCGCCTCGAGCTCTTCGAAGTCCACACTTCGATAGATTTCGAAGTTCGCTTCGAGGCTTGTCGTTCTGTTAGGCTTCGTTTTGGTTTCTTTGTTGCGTACCAGTTTTCATTTATCTTTTCGAAGCTTGCTCTTTTCGAAGGTAGAGTGTAGGCTTCGAATTTGGTGCCTCTGTCGTCTGACAGGCTTCGCTTCTTTGTTCGAAGTTTGTCCGTCTGTGTGTTGCATTTGAAGTTTTCTGTTCGAAGTTTCGGCTTCGAAGTACCTGGTTCGAAGCTGTGTTCGAAGTCTTGCCTTCGGAGTACACACTTCGAAGCAGGCTCCAACTTTCTCATACTTCGCTTCGAATCATACTTCGATTCCTACCTTCGGCATTTTCACAACACCTTCGACAGACTTCGACTACCACCTCCGAACCAGTCTTCGACTTGCGAAGTAGGCCTCGACCTCCGAAGCAGGCTTCGACCAGTGAAGCAGGCTTCAATCTGCGAAGCAGGCTTCGCCGAGTTTCGAACAGGAGACAGATTTGAACAGGTAACTTCTCTTCTCACTCATAGTGCACCGAGATTGCTTTACTGAGAAGTTTGTCTTGCCTAGTCTTGCGTATACTGTTTATCTATCTATTAGCACTGCTTTGATAGTCTTCTGTTTGTCATCAGCTGCTTCTAGGCTAGATACGTTTAGACTTAGGCTATCTGTTTATTTTCTGCTGCTTAGTCTTTTGAGGTGCGTTGGGTATTGGGAATAGGCCATAGATTCGAAAGAATTTTAAGGCGCCCATTCACCCCCCCTCTGGTCGCTACTTTCGGTCCTACACCGGGCCGCATCCTGGCTAACATCGCACCCCCTTTTGTGCCACGTCGGTACAAGACACCCGCAGGTGCAGGTTGACCCATCACCAAATGCTGGCCTCGGTTTGGAACACTCCATACCTTAGTTAGGACTTACCCATTAGACTTGTGGTTAGTACAGAAGTGTATTGCAATGGATCCCTCAGACCAGTCCTTATAGTGCCCTAGGTGCTACCGACCAATGCCCTAGCTTGCACTCGGAACCCACCATGCATGCACTCACAACCAAAACTCTATCACCAACAGAATTCCAATGATAAGGATAACGGGGATCATATAGTAGAACCAAGTTACTACGACTCATTTTTAATCCTATAGCAATCGTGTCGTTACATTGGACACTACCTAATAGTACTAATCATATGGTGACAAGGAGTTTAGGCTAGATAGCATGGCTTCAGTTGCACATCAAGGTCGGGGGATCCTAATAAATATATTGTAAGGGTTCCATTTGACTAATGCATGTATATCCTATGTGTTTTAGCGATAGCTTAATAAAACATGGGTTCAACATGCTCAAAAGAGTGGTTTGGTGACTTGCCTTGTTCAGCGAAAGGCGACGAGGGAACCTCCGGGTAATATTCCGGCTCTTCGGTGACGTCATAGTCTTTTTAACATGAATAGTAAACATAACATTCAATAAACAATACAAAATCCACACAATAGGCATATAGGTTTTTGAATTGGTTTGAACTAAGGAAAATAAAGTTATTAACTTTCTGAAGGTTATTCTAAGAACATATTAAAATAAATTTTAAAATGAAATAATGGCCATTCTAAAAGGAATAATAATGTAAACAATTGTATTTTAAATTCTCTAACTATTTTAAAATAAGAGGTTCAGTGTAAACCTAGTGGATTCATTAGACTAGCATGGAAAGAATAAAAGATAATTTTTTCTAAATTGAAATGAACCAAATTGATAATTTACCCTAAAGTGCATTTGAATATATTATTAAACAAAAATAAAATACTCAATATAAACTTACTGTTTTTATTGTATTAACATGTAGAGAATAAAATTACAAATTTTCTGGAATTGAAATGGTAATTTTTGGAGTTAAAATGCGCCAGATATGAATTTTACAAGTTTAAAACTATTTCTGGAAATTTATTTAAATCCAAACACAGGCGTCGGTCCACGGTGAACCGGGCTCACCGTGAACCCGCGCACTGTGCGCGTGCGCCGGATCGAGATCCACCGTTGGATCGTGATCGGGCGGCTGCGGGTGAGGCGAGATGTTAAGTTAACGTGGACGACTGAGATTAAATCGTTGAAACGGTACGCGATGGATGGCCTAGATTCGCCCTGGGTTTTAAATATAAATGAACGGCTCAGATTATAACGTATCGCTTCACCGAGATCTAACGGATCTGATTAAACCACATAGATGATTTAATCGCCATCGTTGGATCTGGATCGCACGGCCGAGATCGAATCCGACACGGCATGGGTACTCGACCCGTGCCGGTCGTCTTCTCTGGCGAAGGCGAGCGGGCCAGGGGCCACGGCGAGCGACGGCGAGGGGTCCTAAGGGCTAAAATGTAAGGAGGGAACTATGGGGATCACGAGGGTACCATTGGCGAGGAGAGAGGTCGTCAGAGCGTGGCCGGTGATGAGTGGAGGCGGCGAAGACGTTCGGGTCCTCATCGGCGATGGTTATCTGGTGGGGTTCGTCGTCGTCGAAGTGGTGGCCGAGGTCGGGGAGGTCACGATGGTTATGATGGTGCGGTCGCCGAGGAGGAATGAGGGTTCCGGTGACGGTGAGCGGTGGCTGGAGCGTGGGCGGTGGTGTGGTGCTAAAGTTCGGATTCTGGGTGTTCTGTTCATTCTCGCAGCGTGTGAGTGTGGGGGTCTAACGCGGACGCACCAGAGGCTTAAATAGGGTCACCGGTGGGGCCGAGGGGGCGCAATTGACAGTGGCTGAGGGTAAATGCGTTTTTAAACGCCGGCGAGCTCGGTTGCAAGGGGTTCATCGAACCTAGACGCGAATTGGCCAGAATTGAAGAGGGGAAACGGTCGCCGCGGATCGGGCGTCGCAATGGCGGGCTCAATTCGGGGAGAGGGGGTCAGGAGCAGTGGATTCGAGGCGCATTAAGGCGTCGGCCGGTGAGGGGCGGGGATTTGGGGGCAGATCTCGCGGATACGATGGGTCCGACAGGTGGGGGCCACAGGGCAGCGGGCGCAAGCGTGACAACGGGCGGGGCTGACGGGTGGGGTCGGGTCCGGCTGAGGGTGAGGTTGGCACCGACAGGTGGGGTCAGGTTGTCGGGCGCGCGCGTGATGGGAGAGGGGGTCGCTGACGGGTGGGGTCCGGTTGTCAGTCGGGGCGCGGGGAGGAGAGCGAGCTGGACCGGCCAGTGGAGGGAGAATGGGGGAAAGGGAGCCGTCACTGTTCCAATCCTTTTCCAAATAAAAATAATTACAGAAATTGATTTAAAATATTTGGGCTACTTCCAAGGGTGATAAAAATTTGTAAAAATTCTCAAAAATATATCTTGGCCTTGGGATCATATACAAAATTTTCTAGCCTCTGGTTTGGTAATTCACCTAGGTTCTAGTTCAAATAAGCTAAGAAGGGCATTAAAGGTATTTCCAAATTAATTAACTCCAGAAAAATATATTAAAAGGTATTTTTATTCATCTGAAAATTTGGGGTGTTACAACCTCCTCTCCGCTGATCCCGTCTATCATTATAGAACCGGGTGAACTTCTTGACAATGAGAGCAAGCTCCTCATCATACAGAGTGTCCACCTGCTCTTTTATGACAGATACTAGAGAAGACAAAGCAAATCCACTAGTAAAGACATAAGATCCAGAAGAATCTGATGCAATACCTCTAGATGAGGTGCCACTGCTAGAACTAGAAACTAGTGTCATGGATGGTGGCAATGAGTTTTCAAGTCCTTGGCGAGATGCCTTGGAAATCTTAGTGCACTTCAGCTTGCTAAAGAGTTCATCATAAGTTAATGTATAGTAACTTGTGGATTCCTCAATGCTGGATATTATTGGACCGGAAACGGCGACCAGAGGGGGGTGAATGGGAGCTTTTAAAATTTCAGACTAAAAATTGCCTTCTGTTTTAATTCTGTCTTCTGCGGAACAGGCTTCGAGCACACCCTTCAAAGTTCTGGTTCGGAGGTATTTCACAGCTCCGAACACAGGTTTCGCAAGGAGCAAAAGTTCGAAGCCAAGAAGACTTCGCTCCACCCACAACCCCAAAAATTCAGCTTCTGCTAAGTCAGTGCAGCCTTCGCACATAGGGTGCCTTCGTGCAGGCTTCGCACTTCACCCTTCGCAAGAGCGGACTTCCCTCTGAGGACTTCGATCCGCTTTGCTAAGTCAGTGCAGGCTCCGCACACTGGGTGCCTTCGAGCAAGCTTCGCACTACAGACTTCGCAAGAGCAGACTTCACTCTGCGGACTTCGACCAAATACTTAGCGACAGCAACTGGTGCTGGTCTTCGTACTTCGAAGGTCAAAACGCACACTAAACAGACTTCGCTAAGGGCTTCGACAAGGGAAGAAAACGGGCTTCGATTCAGCACAGAGACAGTGCTTCACTAGTAATCAGAGAGGTCTAGCCTCCAGTTTACACAGAGCGAACAGACACTGAAAAACACACTTCGCTCGAACACACTTCGCTCAAACAGGCTTCTCACACACTTCTCCAGAAAGGATTCAGTGCACAAACTCAACTCAAAAGAAGTGAGATAAAAGAGATCGAAGCATGTAGAGAAGTACGCATACAAGCTCAAGCGGTAAATGAACACAGAGTCAAAGCTTCAATGCTTGAACAGGGAACACAAAAATTGAACTCACAGGATGAATACAAGGTATGTGGCGGCTAGCACAGGATCTCAAAAATGACTACTCAAAGTGTTGATGTGACCTATCTAGCCTCCACTATTTATAGGCACTATTCAGCCCTGTGAATAGACTACTTTACCCCTAGGGTTTACACCGGTTTTGTCTCATCAGAACAGGGGGTACAACTGGTAGTCTACTTTATTTGGAGGCTTCTTTTGTCAGCTTCGCTGAGGGGACAGCACCAGCTTTTGCAGAGTAGACGCTGTCAGCCTTTGCAGTTTTGGACCCTTCTGAAGCCCCCTTCGCACGCGACGGGTGCGGTAGCTTCGGTGAGAAGTCTTGATCCTGACGGCCTTCGCTTCACCGAAGTCAGCCTTCGATACAGTGACGGTTTTGAGCCGAAGCTGTCAAAGCTGGCCTTCGCACCAACACCTTCGGAGTGGACCACCACGGCTTTGCAGCTTCTCCCAGCTCGAACTCCGTCAGTCCATGTACCGAAGCCATGCAAGGCCGAAGTACCTCAATTCAACCTCACTCCGGAGCCAGCCTCACTCCGGAGCCAGCTTCACTCTGAAGAAGCCAGCTTCGCTCCGAAGTCTGCTTCACTCCGAAGCCCCACCTTCAGAGTACCATCTTTCGAAGTCCCTCCTTCGTCCAAGGCCTCCGCATGAAGCATTCCATGAGCACTTCGTTGTAGTGTCTCTCCCCGAGCACACTCCTCGATGATCCTCACCCGGACCATGCCTTCGATGCACCTCGACTTCTGAGACCTTCGTCGGGTATACCTTCGAGTGTCTCCCTCCGGAGCACACTTCGAACACCTTGCCTCATTGTTGAGGACTTGATCCACCATACTCCGAAGTCACTCCATTCGGAGTACCCTTCGAAGTGCCTCGCCTCCGAGGACTTCGTCTCGGAGTACCTTCACCCGGAGCCACGCTCCACACTTACTGTCTTCTCCTGGCGCACCTCGACCCAAGGTCCGACCTCGACCCCTTCGCAGCCTTCGTGACGGAGCTCCCTGCTCCCCTGGCATCAAGCCTCCCGCTTGACCTAGGTTCACCTGCTACGAACCGTCCGTCGCCTCCGAAGTCACCTGCGCACCACAGACAAGCAAACAAGTGTATCCAGTACTCTAGAGACCTCTCCGGGTAAGCAACCTCTGATACACACTCCGGTGTACCACCCAAAGTATCAAACCCTTCGATACAACCCAGTCATCATGTACTGTCGAACTCCTCCGACAAGCACACTCCGCTGCAACAGCTGCAGCAACCAGACCCACCGAACCCTTCGATGAAATAGCCTCCGAACACCTTCGGAGAACCAGCCTCCGAACACCTTCGGAGAACCAACCTCCGAACCCCTTCGGAGGGACCCCTTCGAATCAGAGGGTAAAATCTGTCAATCACTAATCACAGAATCTGAAACCAACCCTTGGTTTCTCAGATATCTTTACTTCCCATATGCTACGATCAAGAGCATAGAGAAGCTTGATAGCCCTCTCATGATCAGAATAATCAAGCACACCCATGGAACGAAGATTACTAACGATGGCATCAAAATGGGAAAACATGGCATCAATAGATTCACCAGGGCTCTGCACAAACATTTGATACTGTTGGTTGTAAGTGCTTTCGCGCCTGGCCTTGATGTGAGTTGTGTCCTCATGAAACACAATGAGTGTGACCAAATCTCCCTAGCAGTCTGATGGTGTTGCACCCTATTGAACTCATTTTTACTCAGGCCAATGAATAGTATATTTCGAGCTTTGCACTTAGCAGTATACTGATCTTTCTCAGCCTAAGTAGTGCGAGTCTTAGGGATGGAGTATTGTGAGTTCACAATCTCCCAAATTGCACTTCCTTGGCTTTGAAGATAAGCCTCCATGCGCACCTTCCAATATGCAAATTTCGTGTCATCGAATAGAGAGATTTTGCTAACTCTGTCCCTATCGCTTATGGATCACAAAACCGGTTAAGGTCAACTAGTGATCTTAACCCACACTGATACCAATTGTAGGATCAAAACAGGCGACTAGAGGGGGGGGTGAATAGGCGCCTCAATAAATTCTTTCAAATTGATGACCTTTTCAAAACACCCAACGCTCCTCTAAAGAACATACGGAAGCAAATAACAATTATAGCAAAATCCCAAATAAAACAAGTGCTATCATTCTCCTGTCAGATATGATATGATGCGACAGTTTGAAAGATCATAAGCACTAGAAATAATCTAGCCTTCAAAAACCAAACGATGTCCTGATTAAAAAGACACCCGTATAAAGCACACAAGACAGATTAATTCAACTCACAGATCTAATAAATTGATTGCAAAACATCTCATCAGTTCATCGGTATTCCAACAAATACATGATAAATAGTGCACTAGAAAGCATTCAAATAATCATATGAAATTCAGGAAATATTTCTTGCAAAAATATATGTGAATATTTGAAATGAAGTGAATAGAAGCCTTACCTAATTACCTGTGAAGTGAAGATGGTAGTGCTGGTTCGGCGTGAACAGGAGCAACACAAATACACGAGCACAATTGGTTGATTATAGTACTGTCTTTGGTGCACACGCAAAACCAAATAAAGAATATGTGTCTTCAGTGGGCAAAAATGAACACGGTAATTACTATTGCGATTTCTGAAAGCATTCGGTGCACAGGGGATAGTTCCAAGCAAGAGATGTGCACGTTGGCAGACTAACAGCAGTAACTATACGCTAGAAACTAAGAAGATGGCTCTAGAAAAAATGCTACAACAAGAAAACCACACCAGCCGGTGCAAAAAATGTGTGCTGGCACAAAATCGAAGTTAATTAAAACACACAGTGATTAGTCAAATACCATGGCGTAGGGTGTGCATCCGATTGAGAAGCGCATACTGCAATCAGAGAACTCACATGCGAATAGGACTATCGACAAGAACAAGAATCGGCTCAATCAGAAAACTCCGGCGGCGGCGAACAAAAACCGGGAACTAGAGAAGGCTCGAGTGCAAGCGCTGCAGGCGGAAACCAATCAGGAGAGGCGGGCGACACTACTGTGGCACCACAAGTCGAACCGAACCCCAGCGCGCACAGTGTAGAGAAAACCAGAGCTACAGGCTCCTAGAGAAAACCAGCGATGCGAATCAAGAACCGTGGCGGCGTAGGAGTTTCTTTAAGAAGAACAAGAAACAAATGGTAGGTTAAATAAACACCAAAAAGTGAACTAATATTTTCATTGGAATAAGTTGGTAGAACTTTTATAGGCAATTCAAAAACAGGAAAAGACGCAAATACCCCTAGGGTTTTTCACAGACTTGAATGCCCACAGGGCTAAAAATGTAAAATCTTATGTGAAGGTAGTTTGTCCCGATTCGAAGCTTTCGTAGCGACTATGTCTCCGCTTCAGGACGTTTGGATCTTGATCCGATGGTTTTTAGTCGAAACTAACAAAGCGCACCGGATCACTGACACGTGTAACCAATCTACGAACTCGACCGCCAGCAAGCCTCTCCCGCTCTCAATCCCTCGAGCTGCCTTGTAACTTTCACGGGCCTCCCTTTCTATGACTTTGTCAACACATTGTCCAGGTCATCCGTCCGTCCATGTCTTGCTCTATCTCCCCGTGTACACCAGAGATCGTTCTCAACTTCACCTGACATTCTTGACCGTCTAGCATCAAACTCCCTACTTGACCCCGATCACCCGCCAGTTGATAGTTGACTCGCATATCAACCCTACACAACATGAGACAAGCAAAACACGAATTTTCATGTAGAACACACACTAATCCCATCAATGAACACACACATGCAAACACACGTCCAAACAATGAATTAGACAAACTTATCAATCACTCATCACAAAGATAAAACCATAGTGCAAACCCCACTTGGTTTCTCAAAGTTAGATATGAAACGACGTAAATAATTTACCTTGTCTAGCAACTTCTGCACATCTCTCTTGCAGGTCGGCGCTTCAAACTCTCTAATTTTTTCAAGTCTCTTAGGATAAATTTCAATACATCTCTCATGAATCATGAATCCTAAGAACATACCCACCGACATGCCAAAAGCACATTTGAGTGGGTTCATTTTCAAGCCATACTGGCGCATTCTCTCAAAAGCAACTCTCAAATCGGTTAAATGGTTACTCATAGCATCCGATTTAAGTATAACATCATCTCTATAGATCTCTAGCATAACTCCTAGTAAGTCATGAAATATCATGTTCATAGCATGTTGATATGTAGTGCCAACATTCTTCAAGCCAAAAATCATCACTACCGACTCAAACAAGCCGACAAAACCAAAACATCTAAAGGTTGTTTTGTAGATATCCTCTTCGGTCATGAAAATTTGATTATAACTAGCATTACCATCAAGAAAACTTAGTACCTTGTGTCCTGAAGCATCGTTGATCAACATGTTGGCTATCGACATGGGATATTCATCCTTCAGAGTAGCCTTGTTCAAGTCCCTAAAATCAATACACACACGAATCTTGCCACTTCCTTTCTTTTCAACAGGCACAATGTTAGCAACTCATTCAACATACCTGCATGGCCTAATAAACCCCGCCTTTAATAATCAGTCTATCTCTTCTTTAACTCGATCATACACCGACAAATTAAAGCAACGAGGGGGTTGTTTATAAGGCCTAAACCTAGGTTTGATAGGCAGCCGATGCTCCACGAGCTTGCGGCTAAGTCCGTGCATCTCACTATACTCCCATGCAAAGCAATCAATATATGAGTCGATGCTCCACGAGCTTGCGGCTAAGTCCGGGCATCTCACTATACTCCCATGCGAAGCAATCAATATATGACCGAAGCAACTTTATTACTTCAGCCTTATCACTAGCTTGTAAGTTCTGATTTACAAAAGTCGGTCTTGGAACACTACCATTTCCTATGTCTACTTGTTCTAAAGGATCGACCAACACAAAACCTTGACTTAATTTCTCTACTTCACTAAAATCATCAATGGCTTCAGCGATAGCATCTTTAGAAGACCGATATTGCTCTACATGAGAATTTAGCCAATCCAGATTGCTTTTAACTGAAATGACAACTAGTTTAGTGATAGCCGAGCTACGCTAGACAACTTTACAGAAATAGGGACAAACATCCCCTCAGACACACTGACAAAATCGAAGTCGGAGAGGTCCCTACCTGACAAACATTCTACTTTATCATGGATGGCATCTATGGATACATCGGTCAAATCAACTTGGGCTGAAGTGTCAAGTGGTACAAGGTGGAAGAAATGTAGAAATTCACAAGAATCCAATCACGCCAAAGTAATACACTGTAGTTACCTTGCACATCTACCACAAAGAATATCGTAGGCAATGTCTTGTGACCCACTGTCATCTCTAGTGACAGAACACCCTTTGCCTCGGAGCTCTTGCTGTCGAAGCTGTTCAACGTCAAGCTGGTCTTCATCAGATCCACTTCATTCTTGTCGAGCCTCTTCATAAGTGAGTATAACATCAAGTTGATAGTTGCGCCTCCATCTACCAGCATCCTCGAGATCGGCTTGTTGTCAATGCGTCCTCGAACGTAGAGAGGCTTCAAGTGACGAGCCGACTCCTCGAGCTTGTCAAACACAACTTCACGTGGGCCGAGGTTTAGTTGAGTGACCTCAGCCTCATCTTTTGGAAACACAAACTCAGTGGGGAGCATCACTACATTTACATCCATCGCTCGGGAAAGAGGTCCCTCCGAGATGGGTGTGTAGTCATCGTCTAGCATGCCATCATCGTCATCACTTGGAGTAGGAGTTGGGTTGTCCAACGCAAATGGCTTGGGCTTCCATGCTTGCTTGGGTACTGGTCGGGGGCGAATCTCCTCGAAGATCGCATCTCGCTCATCTTTAGCCTTCTTCTCTTTCATCTCTTGCGCCCGAAGACGCCTGCAGACACTTCTTTTGAGACTTAGTCATGCCTGGAGGTGTCCATGACGGTTGTGGCTTTGTACTAGGGGCCACAAACATGTTTCTGGAGTTTTTGACCGAGTGGGGAGTACCCAAATCGACCTCACTATTTTTTCGCTTGCCATGGGCATCCTTCTACGCATTGTCGGTTAGACCAATCGTGTTGGGCTGGTTAGACCGGGCCTTGTTGGACGTCTGAAAAATGATGGTCAGACCGGCCGTAGTAGGCCGGTCAGACCGGTGGTATGTGGTCGGTCGGACCGAATGTGGGGAACTGGTTAGACCGACGCCGCCTTCGGCTGCTTTCTCTGATTCTCCTCCGCCTCATTCCGAAAGGGTTTCCTTAGGGATTGGGACATCCCGGTAGCCCACCTTGATAACTATGGCCTTGAAGACCCTTTCTGATGCGTCTTCGTGTCTATCTCCTCTATCTTCATGCCGGGGTGGCCGCCCCCCACCTCGTGGTACGACGGACAATCGGTTGAAGACGTCGCCTCCCGTTGTGCCCTACCTGTCCCTGCCTGTTATGAATCTCGGGTGGTCCGATAGGGGCATACACAAAGAAATAAGGGAATGGATACCTCGCAAGTAGAAAGTAGCACGGGCTCCACTATACCATCGGAAGCTGGTACGGAGGCAGAGGCATGGGCGCCTCTAGTGGCCTCGAGTAGTGGAGACCAAACTCGTACAAATTTGGAAGCAGCTTGGACCATACTTTTCTGCTTTTCTATTTTTTAGTATAAATTGGATAACATGAATTCAAGGTGTCTTGATTGATCTAACATCATTATGGTTTGTATTGCATTGTACAATTTTATGAGATAGCTATTTGGTTGCCGGTTAGTTTATGAGATGAACTATGGATTTTTTATTTATCTAATATATTTTCTACTTATTTAGTTGCATCAATATTGATTGTTTCCTATTTATATATATGTATGGAATATTATAATGATGAAAATTGTTAGTTATAAAAACAGTTAGCTCACAGAAGTTTTTTCACAGCAATTTTAACCAAACGACTTTCAGCTTTTCCAGAACAGACAACTCACAACAGTTTTTTCATAGTAGACAGCTCACAATAGCTTTTTTCACATCTTACTGTGGAACCAAACACACCCTTATTAGGCTAGACTAAAATCTTGGTGCACCTTTGTGAGGTAGGCCATGATGTATTAGATAAAAACTTACGATCTGTTTGAATGGATATATCTCTAATCTTTAAATGAGTTTAATTTATGGGCGAGTATGTATAGGATGACCACAAATAATGATATTTTATGAAGACGTTAGATAAGTCTATTCACCTTTGCTAAACTTGATCATTATTGATTAGTTAGCAATAACTAGTCCGTTTTATTGTTATTTAGTGATTGCCATGTCAAGATCTGTGATTTTCTTGATCAGATCTCCTCAAAAAAGGATTTAGAATATGGAGAGGTATCAAAGTCTCATGGTTTCCTATTCGTCAATATCTGCATGTTCCTGCAGTCGTAACAATAACTATGTGATTTAGAAATAAAACTAAGATTTGTTTGGGAGTTTCAAATTCCAAGAAACTGGCTGACGTGAATATGGAAAAATAGTGTTTTCTAGCCCAATTATTCGCCCGTCCGCACCCACGTCGGCGCACCATGGCCGCGGCGGCGGCGGATGCCGTCAAGCAGCCGCTCCTCAACCCCCGGGGGAACCCGGAACACGTCGCGTCGGCATCATGCCGGTCGCTACCCTCGGCGCCCCCCACCGGGGTCGCGAGCCGCCGCTTCCCGGGCGGCCTCGACGTCCTCAATCTCAAAAAGCGGGGCGGCGGCACGCGGAGCTGGATCCGGGTGGATTCCGCGACGGCCTCCGTGCAGACCCTCGAGGTTGACAAGGCCACCATGATGCGGCGGTGCGAGCTCCCCGCACGCGACCTCCGCCTCCTCGACCCGCTCTTCGTCTACCCCTCCACGATCCTGGGAAGGGAGCGCGCCATCGTCGTTAACCTGGAGCAGATCCGTTGCGTCATCACCGCCGATGAGGTGCTCCTCCTTAACTCCCTCGACAGCTACGTCCTCCAGTACGCCGCTGAGCTGCAGCGCCGCCTCCTCCAGCGCGCCGAGGGCGACGAGCTCCCCTTCGAATTCCGCGCTCTCGAGCTCGCCCTCGAGGCTGCCTGCTCCTTCCTCGACGCACAGGTGACCAACGCATCCTCAATTTCCTTGTGTTCTTTACCTTTTCAACAATTGTTTAGGCTATTCTACAATTATGCCATTCTACGCCTGTATCTTGTCAACCTTGTGCTTAGTTGTATAGTTGATTCAGAGCCATTTCAGTTACGGCGTCGTTTAGTGAAATTAAGTCTTGGCATGACACAAAATTTGGTGAATTATTACGAGTTTTGGCTGTGCTTTCCATGAATTCTGTTTCTTCCCCTGGTTTCAGCTTGAAAATTCTCTTTGGAAGTTTTTCCTTGACCGTTAGTTACTACATCAGTTATGATATGAACAGTGTGTTAGAATGCTCGGTTGCTAGCAGACAAGAAAGATTGGTTCCTCCGTATGTTGTTAGGTGTCATTGGAAAGAGTTTTTGATGTCACCGCTGGTCTAGTTCTTATCTGATGACATGCGAGGACGAATAAGATTCCTGTCATAGCAATGGTTCATGAGCAGTGATTATAATTGAGCAATTCCAGAACTTATTTTGTGATAATTTGAGGCTAGTAGAGATCACATAAGCAAAAAATTCTGGGTGTTGTTTCTCCTTATTGAAGAGAGATTATGGAATCCTTCGTCTCCCTTTTCAGTCTTCAGGATCAACCAAAATTACCATCAATAGTTGGCAGCATTCTGATTGTTCTATCTCACCAAAAATTTTCTTCTATCTGATGTAAAATTCAGAGCAAATGGTGAATTGGCTTTAAGAATTTCTAGATGATGATGTTCATGTTTCTGTTGCTAATTTAGAGTTAGCTAGGGCTGTTGATGTGAATGCTCTGAAGAAAATATATTGCCTTAGGAGGAGATTCAGCTAGTTTTTGTGGATAGTAGACAAACAACAATCACAAGACAATAGATTTTTTTTAAAGTGACTACCTTCTTATGGGGAGATTCTTTTCTTCCACAGGCAGTTTTGTTGTTGCCTTCTGCCATTTATGAGGAAAATATGATAATAGTCCTAACATGTAAATCCTTTGTGGTTAGGTGTTTTATTCTTGATTCATATTTATACAATTTAATTATTGGCATTTCAGCTTGGGGATTGTTTTGGGGTATCTCATGGGGTAGAAGTCTCTTTCATCAATGGTGCAAAAGCCAATGTGAACAGTGATCTGAGTTCATAAAATAGTGTATAACAGCTGCTACTATTGTGTGTCAGGGTGGGCCTGACATATGGACGGCGCAAGCCCAAGGGCATGCGCCCGGCCCTAGCCCCTTGAGAGGTCGGCGCAAGCGCATGGCTGTGCCAGGCCCTAGCCGGCCCTAACTCCTATGGTTAGGACTCTATTTCAAGATTAGTTTATCTCCTAGTTTATCTCTTTTGTTAGTTATCTTTATCTCCAAGTATTAGCTATTTGTTAGGGTTACGATTGGCCTTGGTACTATATAAACCAAGGGGCCGGGGAGGCTAGCTCCTCAGATTAGTCTTGTTTGGAGTTGTTCCTGGTTCGGCCAGGGAGCTAGACCTAGGCTTCGCAGGCACCAAGACGGCGCCACCATGTCGCCAGGGTTTGGGACCTCGGCCAGCTGTTTCCTATAAATATAATCTACGTCAAAGTATTCATCCATACCTATCCTCTCGTGCAACCGGTGACATCTTGGTATCAGATTTCCAGGGTGCTTCCGCCGCCAAGATGAGCGGGCAGTCCGTAGCTGATGACAACATAGGGAAGAAGAACGATGACCCCATCACCACCATCATCAACCGACTCACCGCCATTGAAGACATGATGCAGCCGCTGATCCCCCTGGCCGATCAGATTAATGCCATGGAGACGACCCTCACCGAACAAGGGCAGCAACAACAGATGCTGAGTGCCGGCCTACTTTGTGTGGGGCGTGGACAAGGTGCTGCCCGCACCCCACCGGCAGGAGGCCGGCGTCCTAGAGATGATCACGTTGACGACGAGGGTTTCCCTATGACCCACAAGCTTGACTTCCCAAAGTACGACGGAACAGGAGATCCATTACCATGGTTGAACTGTTGTGAGTACTACTTCAGGATACGTCGCACGCCGGAACACCGGCGGGTGGCCTACGCCTCGTTCTACCTCACGGACGACGCCCAACTTTGGTACCACCGATTGGAACTCAATGCAGGGGTACCCCCGTGGCCGCGGTTCGTGGCCTTGGTGAACAAGAGGTTCGGACCCCCCTGACCGCTAGCCCAATCGGCGAGATCGCCCTCCTTAGGCGTGACGGTTCCGTCGATGACTTCGCAAAGTGCTTCATGGCGCTCTCATGCCGCGACACCGCCATTACTGAAGCCCATCAAGTACAACTTTTCATCGCTGGTCTTGGCAAGCCTCTGAAGACAGACGTTGCCCTTCAGCGTCCAACAACTCTGGATGACGCAATTATGTTCTCTAGGGCATTCGAGCAACGCGACCTCGCCATACAAATGACGCCAACTCCATCTACCGGAGCCACTCGGCAGCAAGGGCGGCCACCCTTCCGCGCAAACCAAGCCTCTTCATCCCTGGCATCCGGCCATTCGGCTTCTTCATCATCCTCAGTAGCCAAACCGACATCTCCAGCATCTAACATACGCCGTTATCACCTACAGATATTTCATAGTGGCGCAAGGATGGACAATGCTTCCACTGCGACGAACCCTTCAACGCCGGCCACAAGCTCGTCTGCAAGCAACTCTTCAACATCGAGCTCATCGACGACGACGACGTGACTCCAGGAACCGAGGACAATCTTGACCCTACAATCAGCCTCCACGCCCTCACCGGCATCACCCCTCGGTCTGGCAGGACAATGCAGCTCGTCGTCGACATCAAGGGAACCCAGATCGTCACACTCCTCGACACCGACGCAGCCGACTGTATCGGTGTGGCATTCACACCACAGGGCACCCTACAAGTCGCGGTGGCCAATGGCAAACACATCACCAACCTAGGGTGCTGTCGACAGCTGGCCATGAAGATTGACGACGAGTGCTTCAACATCGACTGCTATGGGCTTTCATTGGGATCCTATGAGATGGTGTTTGGCGTCCAGTGGTTGGAGTCGTTGGGACCCATCATGTGGGACTTTGGCCGACGTCACATTTCCTTTGTCCGCAACGGCCACCAGGTAGCATGGTCCGCCAAGGACATGACATGTCCGGCCTCCACCTTGTACTCTGTCGAGGGGGAGTTGATGGACGAGCTACTACTACGCTATGAGGCTCTGTTCAAGGAGCCAACAGAGCTTCCCTCTCGCCGAAGTCGGAGCCATCAGATTCGTCTACTACCGGGGACACCACCAGTCACAGTTCGGCCCTATCGATATGCACACACACAAAAGGCCAAATTGGAACGCCAGTGCAATGAGATTCTACGGCAAGGGGTGATCTGTCCAAGCTCCTCAGCATTCTCAGCTCCAGTCCTTTTGGTCAAGAAAGCGGATGGATCCTGGCGGTTCTGTGTCGACTACCGCGCATTGAACAACAACACCGTCAAAGATAAATTTCCGATTCCAGTTGTCGAGGAGCTGCTAGATGAACTTCGCGAGGCGGTATTCTTCACCAAATTGGACCTGCGCTCAAGGTACCATCAAGTCCGAATGCACGAAGACGATGTGGAGAAGACCGCTTTTCGCACACACCAGGGGTTATTCGAGTTTCTCGTCATGCCCTTCGGATTGACGAACGCACCGGCAACTTTCCAAGCACCAATGAATGACACCCTGCGGCCATTCCTTTGCCGGTTCGTCCTAGTTTTTTTGACGATATTCTCATATACAGTAAGTCATGGTCGGAGCATCTCCGCCACGTCAATCCCGTTTTGGCCAAATTACAAGAGCAATAGTTGGTGGTCAAGCGCTCGAAGTGTACCTTCAGCAAGCGATCAGTAGCCTACCTCGGCCACGTTATCTCAGCGGCTGGCGTAGCCATGGATGCACAGAAGGATCAAGCAGTACTAGATTGGCCCCTACCCCATTCGGCCAAGACAGTCCGGTCTTTCCTAGGACTCGCCGGATACTATCGCCGCTTCATAAAGTACTTTGGCACCATCACACTTCTTCGCAAAGAGGGGTTTAGTTGGGGAACAGAGGCCGAAGTTTTGTTTAAAACACTAAAGCAGGCCCTCACCACAGCACCGATATTACAACTACTTGACTTCACCAAGGAATTCAATGTTGAATGTGATGCATCGGGTTCAGGTATCGACGGAGTGTTACACCAAGGGGGAGGGTTGGTGGCTTTCTTTAGCAAACCGCTCGCACTACGCCACGCCAAATTGGCCGCTTATGAGCGAGAGCTCATCGGCCTAGTACAAGTCGTACGACTTTGGAGGCCGTACTTGTGAGGACGACTATTTCTGATCCGGACTGACCACTTTAGCCTTAAATTCCTTCTAGATCAGAGATTATCAACGATACCGCAACATCAGTGGGCAAGAAAGCTGATCGGGTTTGACTTCCGCGTCGAGTATAGGCCGGGCATGGCTAATGTGGTGGCCGACACACTATCCTGTAGGGACTCAGAGGAACACATGGAGGTTTCGGCATTATCGGCATTATCCGGCATTCACAGGACGGTTATGGCAGGAGTTGTTCTCTTTGGCCGGGGTTTCACTCCGCTTCTCATCAGCATTTCACTCGCAGTCCGATGGCTCAGGTGTACCTTCGGTGTCTCTCTGGGGATCATCCACGGGATTGGCTCAGGTGGCTACCATGGGCGGAATACTGCTACAATTCCTCATTCTAGTCCTCCTTACGTACATCGCCGTTCCGAGTGGTCTATGGGCGAGACTCACCAACGATCAGGTCATACTCACCGGGAGAGGCAAGGCTGCCAGCCGTGGAGGCTCAACTGATGGAACAGGATGAATTCTTGGCGGAGGTCCGTGAGCGTTTGGAGCAGGCGCAACAACAACAAAAAGCATTTTACGATCGCAAGCATCGACAGTTGGAATTTGCCGTGGGTGAGTGGGCCTGGCTGCGGCTGCTTCACCGGCCGTGGGCGAGTTCACCAATCGGGCTGTCGGTGAGCGGCGGACCGAACCACTTGTTTACCAAGGCAACGAAACACGGCCATGGTGGCACACCCCCATTGAGCTCTAACCGGTGATACCAGAGCGGGGCGTCATTGGTGAGGTAGAACGATGCCATAGGCCACGCGCCGGTGCTCCGGAGTTCGCCGGATTTTGAAGTAGCTCTCGCAGTGGTTCAACCAAGGCAGCAGGTCCCCTACATCGTCATACTTGGGAAATTCCAGCTTGTGGGTTGTGGGGAACCCATCGTCATCGTTGTGGTCATCCAACGGCCGGCGACCCTTGCAAGCAGAGGCCTACCGGCACCCTGGCCACACTCGACGCGGAGAAGGCTGGCGCTCAACATTTGCTGCTGCTTCCCTTGCTCGGTGAGGGTTGTTTCGATGACGGCCACTTGATCCGCAAGAGGAACCAAAGGCCGCATCATGTCTTCAATAGCAGCGAGGCGATTGATGATGGTGGTGATGGGGTCGTCGTCCTTTTTCCCCACGTTGTCGTCTGCCACTGAATGACCACTCATCCTGGCAGCGGAAGCAGGCCTGGAGTCTGATACCAAGTTGTCACCGGTTGCAGCTGAGACCAGGTATGGATGCACGCTAGAACGTATACTATATTTGAATGAGGAGATTGGCCGGGGGCCCGGACCTCGGCGGCGCAGCGGCGCCGTCTCGGCGCGGTGGCGACGCGAGTCAAGTTGCTGCCCAGCCGATCAGGAGAGGCTAAACTTAACAAAATCCAACTTAACCTAACTCTAAATCTGCCCTCTGTTTATAAAGCACAGAGGCTAAGTAATCCCCTTGAATGACTCAACTAATTCCCACTCTCTAGCTAACCAATTCTGTTATTCTGCTAACCATTTGAAGATCATGCTGAAGGGTCCTTTCCCATCTTTGCGCCAGGCGCAGGCGTGTTCTGCTTGCGCGCACGCCGTGTGTACTTCAATCCAGTCATCACATCATGTCAGCTTAAAGGATATGGACTTTCAGCTAACAAAATGTTGTTTTCCTACCAATCTTCCACATTTTCCTGACACTAAATTTGAAAAGTGTGTGGTCATTGAACTTGACTCTTTTACCTGATCAATGTAGTGTCTGTAAAAAACTCTGTTTCTATTGAGAGTAGTTGAATTTGGAGCATATGAATAAATCTCCATCCTTTTCTTCTCCTGTTGTTCAGGCAGCTGAATTGGAAATTGAAGCATATCCCTTGTTAGATGAGCTGACATCCAAAATCAGTACACTGAATTTGGAACGTGTCCGGAGATTAAAAAGTAGACTAGTTGCTTTGACGCGAAGAGTCCAGAAGGTAAACTGTATTATGATCTATATGCTAGTTTCTACTTTCAAATCATCAATTGAAGCACTGTATAATTGGCATTATATCTTGTAATAGGTAAGAGATGAAATAGAACAACTAATGGATGATGATGGAGATATGGCTGAGATGTATCTCACCGAGAAAAAGATGAGAATGGAATTCGGTGATCAGTCTTTGTTGGGCTACAATTCAGTAGGTGCTGGGGCATCAGTTTCAGCTCCTGTATCTCCAGTCTCATCACCCACAGAATCACGGAAGTTGGAGAAAACTTTCAGCTTGTGTAGAAGTAGGCATGACAGTGTGAAGAGCTCAGATAACACAACAACAGAACATATTCAAGAGCTGGAAATGTTACTGGAAGCATATTTTGTCGTTATTGACAGCAGTCTCAACAAGCTGACATCAGTAATGATCCACCTGTCTTCAAGATCCCAGTTAATATGGTTATTTTTCATGACTAGGAGTTGAGCAAGGCTGATCTTTTTTACTTTCTTTCAGCTGAAGGAGTACATTGATGACACTGAAGATTTCATCAACATTCAGTTGGTAAATCTGCATTTTTCTTACTCACTTGCATTATCATCACCCCTGCATGCTGCATACCATGGGCCTATACTAATACTAATTTATTTGCCATGACTATGTTGTGCTCCCAGGACAATGTTCGGAACCAGCTTATCCAATTTGAGCTTTTGCTCACAACTGCAACATTTGTTGTTGCTATTTTTGGAGTGGTCGCGGGGGTATTTGGGATGAATTTCGAGACTTCAGTTTTCAGCATACAAAATGCATTCCAGTGGACCCTCGTCATCACTGGAGTAACCGGCGCTTTCATTTTCTGCGGCTTCCTATGGTTCTTCAAGTACAAAAGGCTGATGCCCCTGTAGAGCATAGCTTACACAGGACCAACGAATCAGCTGTCGTCTCCGTGCCTTCCACGCTATTGAGGTACTTGATCAGAAGCCTGAATATCTGCCGATGTAAACTACCATTCTTTAGAATTCTACCGCATACCTTCCAAAGAAATTGAATGAAAAAATAAGATTAATTGATAACAGAAGAAAACTACTCTACTATTTGTTGCTCTGTAAAATCTGTGGCAATCTATTATTTAACTACTAAACAAAACTATAATGATAACCCATAATCTCAATGTCAAGAACTTGATATGCTGGTTTTCTTCAACGGTTCAACCTGTTTGAAGCTGCACCTGATCACTGTCCTTGCAGCTGATTCTGAAGCAGATGATGCCAGCATGCTCCCCAGCTTTAATTCGTCTAGTAACAAGGCTTGAATATCACTACTTTAATACTACTACCTCTTATAACCGATACTTGTCGGTTTTGATCGAAAGTAGACACATCTTGATTATTAATTTTAAAGAAAGATTTAAAGAAATAACTCTACTACTTTGGATTGTAAACAATGTTGAGCGGATGTTTCAAATGTTTTACTGAAATTTCAGTGAAACATTTTAAATAAAAAGGATCAAATATTTATCTTCAACCGCTAAAACATCATTTTTAACTGGTAAAATATTTGTCTTCAACAACCGAAACATTCAAAATAAAAAGAGTAAAAAATATTTAAAATAAAAAAGGTGAAACATTTAAAATAGAAGGGTGAAATATTTTGTTCTCATGTATGAAATATTGAGTTCAACTACTGTAACAGGTGAAACATTTGTGTTCAACAAATGAAACATTTATCTTTAGCTGACGAAACATTCGTTTTCATCAGTTAAACCATTTAAAATAAAAAGAGTGAAAAATATTTTAAATAAAATGGTGAACTATTTGAAATAAAATGGTGACATATTTAAAATGAAATGGTGAAATATTTTGCTCTTATATACGAAGCATTGCATTTTAACTACTATAACATGTGAAACAATCATTTTCAATTACTAAAACATTTATCGTCAACTAGTGAAACATTAATCTTCAATTTTAACTGATGAAACATTCGATTTCAATAGGTGAAATCATAGTTGTTATGACGACACAGCGAAGCGCGACGACCTACTACCTTCACAACTTTACAACGCTTATGGTGCGCGGCGTGGCATTGCCATAGACACAATGGCGTGATGAACAATATAGAAAAATAACTTATAGAATTTAGAAAAATATATTAATATATATGTACTAAAATAATAAATTGCAAATAACAATAGTGATATTGTATTATAAACATAGCAATACAATAGTTACTTTAGATACATTATAATATATAAAATGTATAATTAAAATTGCAAAACATATTTAAAATTATATCTAATAATATAATATATTTAAAGTTTAGTAAATAATCTATTTATATATATTTTACTAAACAACCCATTTAAATTTCAGCCCATTTAAAACCCATTTATAAACCCTAGCTTCTCCCCACTACTCTCGCTCTCAACCCTCTCCGGCCACCACACTTCTTCCCCTCCTCTCCCTCCCCTCTTCTACATGGGTGCACTGGTCATTGTCGGATCTGACCCTCGCCGCATGCAGTTTGCTAGATCTGGCCCCTGCCACGCCGTCGCTGCGCAATTGTCGTGCCCTCGCCATGCCCTCACGGCGCCCTCAGTGCTCACGACGGTTGCGGTGGCGGCTTCATATGGTGGGTACCACGCGATGCCACAGCGGCGCCACGCGCATGTGGTGCCCGCCACATACCAACGGGTGATATGGCGGCCCGTGGCGAATTGCAAAATTCTGCCACAACGATATGACGACGGTATGGCGGCGATATGGTGACGCCATAACAACTATGGGTGAAATATTCCAAATAAAAAGTATGAAAATATTTGAACTAAAAGAGTGAAACATTTGAAATAAAAGGGTGAGACATTTGAAATAAATGGGTGAAACATTTGAAATAAATGGGTGAAACATTTGAAATAAAATGGTGAAATATTTAAAATAGAATTGTGAAACATTTGAAATAAATGGGTAAAATATTTTACTATCACTTATGAAATATTGAGTTATAGCTATGATAACAAATAAAATATTCTTCTTTAATTAGTGAAACATTCTTCTTCAACTGGTAAAATATTATTTCTCAATTGGTAAAACATTTGTATTCAATTAGGGAAACATTCATATTCAAAATTCATTATTGACTGTCATTGGGTCACCAACCAAACCATGTGAGACTATCACCCCATTAAATCTCATCCCTGCCTCGTCGCTCCATCACGTGTTCGATGAAAAAAAAGTCATACTTTGTTTTTTTAACTATTTGCTACTCTAAAGAATGGAACATGTTTAAATGTCATCAATTTCGTCTTCAACTATTTAGCACTCTTATCGTGTGAACTTGATTATTTTCCACTCAGCGGCCTAAATCTGGCAAGTCACATGCCACATCAACATCCAACGTGACAGAATAGGGTGTTTTTACCATCTTGTCCATGCACATACTCCACATATCCTAATCCCTCCCAAAATCCATAGCATTTTCCCCCTTTCCCCATTGTCTTGCTCTGTGCGCCGCCGTCACCCCTACCCAGCCACCGCTGCTTCGCTCTGTGGAACCGTCGAGCCACCCCGTACCTTAGGCTTGCTCGGTCACTCTAGGCCTAAGCGCATGCGGGTAGTCCAGGTGTCGTCCCCAGACATGCCCCCCTCTAGGCACGTGCAACCCTACCTCCTTGTCCTCTCGGGAGAGCTTGCCAAACACGCTATCTCTGAGGGCACCAAGGTTACTTCCTCTTAGGCTACATCTCATGCTAGCAGTAGTATTATTAGTGTCCTCTATTTATTTGGTAGTTGTAATGGCATCATTGAATGGAAATGAAGATCATTAGATTGTCATTCTTGTTGGAGTATTAGGAAATTTTACGATTAATTTTCGAAATAGATAATTCATGACATCCACAAGAACTAGCATGAATAAATCTATCATACTATTAACATGAACAAAACAATCATGGTTTCACAAAACATGGTCAATAACCGTATAGAAAAATAATGCACGTACAGTACGGTAGCCGAAGATGAGTCCATAGTCGGTGTAGTGTTGCTCTTGTTAGTGTCGAATCACGGTATCTAACAGCAACCGATGGTATACATAGAAGGAAGGCGTGTCATTGTGACATTTATGAGCAGTCGTGTGGAGCGCTTCCCAAAAACCTTATTTGCCCTCTCCCGATGCAAGACCATCAATACTTCACGTGCCACTCTGCCTCTGTAGTTGCTGTGTCTAAAGCAGTAAGTTTTTCTTCCATGGTTGATCTCATCAAAATGGTGTTGGTGTCATTTTTGGTCACACATGTGGTCTGGGAGGTCTACTTAACTCGAGTGCAGGTCCTACAATCTTAGAAGAAAGGGGTTTTGACCATGCCAATTAGTTTGACCCTACAACTAATAAGGAGAAAGAAAGTAACGTTAGTAGCAATGCCGATCAGCTACCAAGCCAATGACCATGGTGATTGTTGACGCAGAAATGCGCCCCCGCACTTGGGCCAGTTCGACGTCCAAAAGTATCGCAACGATACTGACGCCGCGTTCCGACTACCCTTAATAGTGATAAGGGATTTGGAGTCGCCAGACAATCAGATAAATAATTAATATTTCAATCCAATTGGCTGAAAAGTGTTAGTAATAATGTAAACAGTAATAAAATGACTAAAATACCTGGAATTGGCCAATCCGGAGGTCTTTTCGGAGTTACAACGGAGATTGGCCCGAAGGGTCCCTAGGGCACCTTCGGCCTAAGATCCGGTCAGACCGGAGGTACAACCTCGGTCGGATCGGGGGTGCGAAAGGGCTTTAGGATTGGGCCCCGAAGGCTGATGCGAAGGGTGGCTCCGGTGGTCTGACTAGCGAAGTATCTCTGGTCGGACTAGCCGTATGATTCCGGTCACACCAGGCGGAAGGGTTCGTCGGGTGGCCTTCGGTGTACGGAGCTTCGGCGCACGCAGGCTCTGGCGCGGGACTTCGGTGTATGGGCTTCGGTAGGAGTCTTCGGCGCGATGTGGAGGCCCCCGGTCGGACCGGCGTTCTCACCGGACGTTGCCGACAACAGCCTAACAGAGAGGCTCCGGTTAGACCGGCCCTATGCCGCCGGTCAGACCGGCGACAACAGATCAGATCTGTTAGGACTCAGATGACCTAGCAAACAAGATCCAATCGCCTTCAAACTTCGTAGGGGAGTTTGTGAAGGCAATTACTCTGCAAAAACAACAAGAGATCAAATATAATTCGGCCAAGAGGTCGAATTGCATAATATGATGGTAAAAACCGGTAAAAAGGATAGCAATCCGTTACGTGGATTAACGGGAGGTTCACAAGCGAACCAACAAGGGATACCGTGATTACGAACGTGGCAGATGGAGGGCTTCCAAGCAAACCCATGAAGATCTACTGTCTAATGTGGAAAGAAAAGAAAAGTAAATGCGATTCAAAGCTAGGGCTTTTGATTTTGGAGATTGGAGAGAGCCCTCGAATCGGCCTTGCCCCTAGTATTTATAGGGGGTGGGCTGGTGATCCCTAGCGAAAAATACAGTAGGATTCGGCCAAAATTCGGTTGAGATAAGATTTAGAAAAAACAATTCGAACCCCCTTCGGATTCATATTCTGAACCCCTAGCCGGTCTGACCGAACCCATGGGGCCAGTCTGACCGGGCCTGGCCGGTTGGATCGGCCTACTATAGCTGGTCAGACTGGCCCGTGCCAGGTTTGGCATATTTTCGGTCAAAAATACCATTTTTCAGTATTTTGCCTAGTTTGACCATTAATGCCATTTTTTTGCTATAAACAGTGATATAAAAAAGATTAACGGGTAGTGGCACCGATCGACTATCGATCCAATGACCATGGCCAGATTATCGGGATCTCGTAATACCATCGGCCGATAAGACATACGTCCTGCGCACAAAGGCCAATGAATACCTTCCGATGGAAACTAAATTGAGTGTGGAATTATAGATAACCTATCAACTTGTACTCTGATAGAAACTAAATTTAGTATACCAGAGAATGCATCCATACTATCAAACTATCATAATAGCAAGATTGAATTTAACCAAGACAGTCACAAAATCACAATTAATCAACAGTACTTTAACATACCGGGCATGTTTTATTCAAATGAATGATGCACAACATAAATCAGATACAATAAATCAAGATGTCAAACTTAACCGATGAAGCGTTGAGCCACTATATCTAACTCACATCAATCTAAGAGATCATGACGATGCATCCTTAGACCTTGCAATTAAACCAAGATAAACCGACAACCGTATTGACCGAGCCGATGTATCAAGAGATTGATATGATGTAGCCTTGAAGAACATTGATCCAGCCAATACGACCGTCTTGGTGGCGGGACTCACCTCTTCGCCGGAGATCGAAGCGATGCATCCCGGCTCCAAGTGCCAATTCTCACCGGGATTATCCTTGGAAGAAAAGGGTGGTGATGCGCAGAGAGTAATTTGTGGTTGTGTTTGTTGTCTTTTTTTTACCTAACTAATAGTTACATATTTATAGTTCGGAGACTTGTCGTCCGTTATGATAACTATAACCGATTCTAGATTTGTCTCTATATCCCTTCATCCTCATCAGCTCCTTCGTATCCGGCCACGTATAACCCCTTGGATGGACTTCTTTAACTACGCTTTGACCAGACTCCTTTGACTTCTGTTGACCATGTGACACTCTTGATGGGCCTGGGCTTTTACTAAATCTTGACGTCAACACATGCCCCCTAATTTCAGAGCATAAGTATACCTAATTCTTCAAAATTATCGGTCATTAAAGCCCTTTGCACCGCGTCATTTCAAAAGTCACATCCATCTTTTTACTGGTAGCCGAAAACTCTTCACCTTCCGACGTCTTTTGCACTATATATTTGGATTACTACCTTGCATCAATTCTTCATCTCCTTCTTCACCTTTTCTCCTTCGATCAAGAGCGACTATGATGGATGTCGCCTGATCTAACACATCTAATCTTTCTCTGTGGCGGTGTCGGACCAGGCTTCATTCTACACAGTCTAGCAATGGCGTTTTCAAATAGAATCACCGAAGATTTTGTTCCTCCAATCCCAGACCTGCAAACGTTTTGGCATTTCAAAAATCGTACTGATGATTATATCTTTTGCTGAACGTTGAAGACGGTCCCACCAAATCCACCAGGATCGGCTTGACCCATTTGCCGAAATGTTGCTCTCACTCTATAAGTATCCACCAGCGTTTTCCTTTTCCCTTTACTCTTTCCGCATTCACAACACACTCTCCATCTTCTAGCCTTTGAACTCATCGCCGACGCCTCCGCACCGTATCCGATAATGGTACTTCACCACCTTCATCCTCTTCTCCGGTCTAGGCCCAACATTTTTCCATGGCATCTACCACCTCCATCCCTGATGTAAGTTTTTTGGCTTTTCCCCTTTTTTCTTTCCTGTTCTTCGGAGTTCTTGGTTCTTCCACTGCACATTTTCTCACCGCCTTTCTTTTTTTCCTTCTTCTCTATAGAACTTGAAGAACTAGATCCTCATTCTCATCGCCAACCACCCTTCTTTCTATTTCTTAGGCCCGATGGGTGATCCTTGTTGGGGAATAGGGGAGCTACGCTAGGTGGAAAATTCAAAATCTCTGCCCTAGGCCCTAGGCTCATGCGTGTGTGAGATCATAGATCGATACCTTCTAGCACGAGACACGCTAGGTGCAGCGGAAGAAGATGTTGGAGTAGCACGTCAAGCCTCTCCTTGCTTCGTCCTTGCCGTCCTTCGTCGATCCGATGTAGATGTCCACGAGCGTCGCTATTGGAGCAACGGCTCCACGGAGTCCACACGTATAGGGATGGAGTACCTCCCATGGCAGCGTGCTAGCACCACACGTGAAAGACGCGGATCCTTGACCTCAACGTTTGAGATCAAGAAAGGAAGGAGAGAACTCTTGGGTATCTAGGTCTAATCTAGGCTTATTTCTTGCCCCTAAACCCTAAACCCGAAGACGTCATTCTCTCTTTTTATAGGGCTACGAGACCCCTGGTCGTGCTCATCCCAAAACCCTAAAAACCGTAACAGATCCAATCTATTTTCCTACGTCGAAACTTCTGATCTTGTATCGGAACTTCCAACAGGGTATTTTAGGACTCCTGATACAGTACGATACATAACAAATCCAATCTGTTATCGCCCACCTCGGAACTTCTGATTAGTACAAAAATTCCCCAATTTTGAATCAGAACTTCTGGCTCGTTGGAACTTCCGATACCATATCGGAACTTCCAAAGCAACATTTGCTTTCTGTATCGAGACTAGAAAATAACCGGAACTTTCGATACTTCCTATCAGAACTTCCGATCCATGGAATTTTCTTGGGCATAACCTTCAATCTCCCACTTGCACATGAACCAATTATTTGCATGTTTTTATCCATCCCCTTAAATGTGTGACCCGATAGGTTCATACACTAACGACTGTTTACCAGAAACCGTTTCTGACTCATTGATCAATAGCGGTACCTAGCAGCACATATTGACCCCCAAAAGCGTACAAAATCAAATTTTCATTAACTATGATATACACATGCACTAGTCCTTTACCACACGCTGTCAGTCAAGCTCAAGGCGAGATACGTGCCATCCTTGTTTAGCTCAACATTTCACTCAATCAAGTATTGGATTCAAATCATGACTAACTCCTTAGTCATAGTGGCATGGCCATGCACTTTTCCAATCCAATACCTCGAGGGGCCAGAGATGACTCTCCCGTTATTAGGAGGGGTAAATTCCATCTTGACTGCTCATATCCCAAGACATGTTTCACAACACACGCAAAAACAACCCTTATTACTACCCTATTACGGAATAGCGTTAGGAAGTATCTAAGTGTGTAACTACGCATTCTGGAAACAAATGACGATCTCAGGTCCAAGGACTCTGTCGGTACACCATTTGAGATGACAACTATTGACACATAACAATCTTAGCAGTATCTCAAGTGGGTCTGTCCAACACCATGTTCACCAACATGTGTGCACATCACTTATTTGACATCTTTATGTCTATGATCTGTGAAACACAATCATCAATCAATAGGATGTGCTAATCCATATATAATCATTGTCCCACATGATGACAAGATTAGGCACACTTTTGAACAACATCGTCATAAAGCAAATAGTTTCACATAACAAGTTGGACTCATTAATTAAGTGTAAATGATATTTATTCAAGGAACAAGATAACAATTATCCTTATACATTATCATAGACTCTACTAGCATCTTCCACAAACACATGACTTACTCACGCAAGTATCTAATACCCATGGAGCTCATATGCGCCTCATGCTTGGGCTGTGGAAGAGGCTTCATCAACGGATCCACCATGTTCAAATCCATGTGCACCTTGCAAATCTTCACATCACCTCTCTCAATGATCTCGCAGATCAGGTGATATCGCCGAAGTATATGTTTGGACTTCTAGTGCGATCTAGGCTCCTTGGCTTGTGCAATGGCACCACTATTATCACAATAGAGGTTCACTGGACTAGACGCACTAGGAATAACACCCAACTCAGAAACAAACTTTCTGATCCAAATGACCTCCTTCGCAGCTTTTGAAGCGGTGATATACTCAGCTTCTGTTGTAGAATCGGCTATCGTCTCTTGCTTGGAACTCTTCTAACTCACTGTGCCTCCATTGAGGCAGAACACAAATCCAGATTGCGATCGAGAATCATCTAGAGAATTACCGTGTGACATTGGCACAAAACCCTTCTTAGAATTCTGCATTTTGAACCGTTTCAAAACCTTGTCAATGTACATACTTTGGCTTAATCCAATTAACCGTTTTGATCTATCTCTATAGATCTTTATGCCCAAAATGTGTGCTGCCTCTCTGAGATCTTTCATCGAAAAACTATTTTTCAGTGAAGTCTTGACAACATTCAACAAAGAAATGTCGTTTCCGATCAACAATATGTCATCCACATATAAGACTAGAAACACAAGTAAGCTCCCACTATCCTTCTTATAAACAGAAGGTTCTTCTTCATTCTTGATGAAGCCAAACCCTTTGACTACCTCATCAAAGCGAAGATTCCAACTCCGAGAAGCTTGCTTCAATCCATAAATGAACTTTAGCTACTTGCAAACTTTCCCAGCGTTCCCCGAACCATTAGGACTTTCAGGCTGTGTCATGTACACATCCTCACTTAGGTTTCCATTCAGGAAAGCCGTCTTGACATCCATTTGCCATATCTCATAATCATAAAATGCGATAATAGCTAGGATAATCTGAATAGACTTAAGCATAGCGACGGGCGAAAACATTTCATCATAATCAACACCTTGAATTTGTCTGAAACCTTTCACCACCAATCATGCCTTATAGATGTGAACATTTCCATCAACGTCTATCTTTTTTCTTGAAGATCCATTTACACTCAATAGTTTTTACCCCATCGGGTGGATCAACCAAGTTCCAAACTTGGTTGACACGCATGGACTCCAACTCGGATCCAATGGCTCCAAGCCATTTTTCAATGTCTGGTCCCATCACTGCTTCCGCATAGGTCTTAGGCTCGTCGTTGTCCAATAACAACACGTCGTGATTCCCAGTGGTCAAGAACGTGTACCTCTCTGGTGCATGGACTACTCTCCCAGACCTTCGTGGGACTGGCGCATCTTCAACAGGTTCCGCAACATTTTGCTCATCCTGTTGTTGATCAGTTGGATCTGGAACACTTTCCAGTGACTCTTGAACCTCTTCGAGATGCACTGTCCTCCCACTAACTCCTTTTGAGAGAAACTCTTTCTCAAGAAATACACCATTTTGAGCGACAAACACTTTGCCCTCCTTTCTATTATAGAAATAGTATCCTTTGGTTTCCCTAGGATACCCAACAAAGAAGCACTTGTCAGACGTCATACCACTACTACAAACCGCTACTGTAGTGGCGTTGGGCAAAAACACTGTAGTGGCGGGCTATTAGACGCCCACCACTACAGTGGTTCTAGGCACTGTCGCACCGATGACTGCCACTACTAGTGGTGGTCGGTGCTGACAACAGCACCGATCGCCATTAGTATAGCCACTAATAGTGGCGGTCGGTGCTGGCGTCAGCCCGGACCGCCACTACTTTACCAATAGTATTGGCGGGCGCTGGTGCTGCCCGCCGCTGCTACACTGTCCGCCACTAATGTATTGATGACATCACTTGCGATTGCCACTACTATTCTGACTATAAATGCGGACCTTCTTCCTTCCTGAGCCCGAGGCTACCGGAGTTCGCATTTAATTTTGTCCGTACAATGGCGACAAAAATCTAGATAAAAGAGGGGGAGGCTTTGTTTTCGTTTCTTTTGAAGGATTTCATTCCAGGAGGTAAATCCATGCCGAATCTCACATTTATTTTGTATTTAATCATGTATATAATGAGTTATTAGCATTTTACTAATAGGGTTTGTGAATAGAAATTTTCAAATATTCTTCCATTTATAGTGTTTCTTTCTCCCAAATGAAGAAATATGACCCTCCTCACAATTATTCATCACTTGTATACATTTTTACGTCATTTTAATCTCTTTTTTAATTTGATTTATATGATTATAGATCTAGAGTTATGTTGTTTGGAGAGAGAAACTAATGTAGTTAATTGATTTAATAATTTTTTTCTACTTAATACATAGTTTGAATTAAAGCATTTTTAATCGATGTTGTTATGAGAGATAAATAAATATATTTTCAATTTGTAAATTACTAAAATTAACAATAATGAATTTATTAATATTTCTTAAAATAATATATATGTTTTAGATGGAGCACATGTCCTGAATGTACTCGTCCAACGACGGAGATGTGGTGGCATATTTTAACAGAGTGACTGAATTTACTGAAGTTGCCGCACAATATGCTTTCCGTCAGAGTGAAGCGACAATATATTGTCCTTGTAAAGTTTGTAAAAATGAAGCGATGTATCCGTGTTGAGATCGTGAAACCATACGATTTCACTTGTTGAAAAATGGTTTCGTGAAGAACTACTATATATGGACAAAACACAGTGAGATGGGTCAAAATCCTCCTGATAATTCTAATGTGCCGCAAGATGCTCGTCAACATAGAAGAGGTTTTGATCATACATCCGACATAACACATGATATTGATCAACATGATGATGATGGCGCCTTTGATGTGGAGGAACTGATGCGAAATGTTGCGCCTGAGGTGTTGTTGCATAGAACTACAACAAAAGGCTATGATAACTTTGAAGCACTTGACAAAGCATCTAAAAACCTTCTTTACAAGGAACACCACGGTTGCGATAAGCAGTATACTGTGTTGTACACAATTCTTGAGCTTATAAAACTGAAGGCTAGCAATGGATGGTCCGACACTAGTTTTTTAGATCTTTAAAGCTCCTAAAAAAGGTTTTGCCGAAACCCAATGGTCTGCCATCTGATACGTACCAAGCAAAGAAGATGATTTGTTCGTTGACTTTGGGAGTTCAGAAGATTCATCCATGCCCAAAACACTGTATCCTATATCGAAAAGAGTATGAATTGTTAGAGAGCTGTCCGCAGTGCAACGCAAGTCGATACAAACGTGGAAATGACTATGTGGAGGACTACAATGACCACCGGAAGAAGAATAAGAGGTTACAGAAGAGGAAGAAAAATGTTATTGCAGACCAGCACGGATATAAGACAGAGAGGAAAGTTCCAGTCTTAGTAATGTGGTACCTACCGGTGATTGATCGCTTGAAACATATGTTCTCTAATCCTAGAGATGCTGAACTATTAATCTAGCATTTCGCTGGGCGGAAGAAGGACGAAAAACTTCACCACCTTGTTGATGTTAGGCAGTGGAAATCATTTGACCTGACCCATCCAGATTTCTCGGAGGATCCTAGAAATATCAGGATAGGACTTAGCACAGATGGAATGAATCCCTTCGGTGAGATGAGGAACCCACATAGTACGTGGCCGGTCTTTTTGTGCTTGTTCAACATTCCATCATGGTTGTGCCATAAAAGAAAATACCTTATGCTCACTACTCTAATTTCCGGTCCAAAACAACCTGGCAATGACATCAATATCTTTCTAGAACCTTTGATGGAGGATATGAAACGTCTATGGGAACATAGTGTCTGTGTGTGGGATGAGCACAAGAAAGAGCACTTCAATCTAAGAGCCATGATTTTTTGCACCATAGCTGACAACCCGGGACGTATGTCCCTAATAGGACAGGTTAAAGGAAAGATAACATGTGTAGTGTGTGTGGACCAGATAGAATCTGTGCATCTTCCATCATTCGTTAAGACGATATATATGTGACACCGCATATTTTTACCAAGAAACCACAAATATCGAAGAAATAGGAACCATTTCGACGGTACAATCGAGCTTGGACAGCCTCCACGACATCGAGACGACAAATTTCTATTCGTAATGGTGAATAATATCAAAGTTGTTTTCGGAAAGAAGAGGAAGAAATCTGAAAAAATTTCAAAGGACACTCCATTTAAAATGCAGTCAATCTTCTTTAGATATTTGCCATATTGGAAGGAGTTGGAGATTGGTCATGCTATCGATACAATACACGTTGAGAAGAATGTCTTCGAAAGCACCATCGGTATTTTGTTAGACATACCGGGCAAGTCAAAAGATGGAATCAAAGTATGAAGGGACCTTCAAACTCTCGGAATTAGATCCGAGCTTCACCCACAGGAAAGGGCCAATGGAAAATTTTTCCTTCCGGCTGCTAGCTATAACCTCACAATTGACGAGAAAAGATCAATCTGCAGGTGTCTATATGGAATCAGAGTTCCAATAGGATTCTCAACGAATATAAAGAATATTATCTCCGTAGCAGATTTGAGGATGAGCGGCTACAACACTAATGATTGTCATGTTATGCTTTGGATATTCCTCACCATCGCAGTAAGAGGAATCAAACATTCATTTCTGAAGATGGTGGTAACACACATGTGTCACTTCTTCAACGTCATATCAAAGAAGGTGATCGACACTAAAGAGTTAAATGAATTACGTAAACAAATGAGGAGACTATGTGTCAGCTTGAGATGTGCTTTCCTCCCATCATATTTTGATATTATGGAGCACTATATGATACATATAGCAGACCAAATCTTTGTTCTCGGTCCAACGTACCTGCACAATATGTATGCGTACGAGCGTCTAATGGTTATCTTCAAGGGTTACGTACGAAATCATGCTTATCTAGAGGGTTCTATGATAGAGGGCTACACGACTGAGGAAGTCATTGAGTGCTACGCAGATTACATAAGAGATGGAAAACCAATAGGAGTTCCCGTGTCTCGGCACCATGGAAGACTCACCGGTAAAGGAACTAAAGGCAGGAAAATCATACGAGACAATAGCTACTAAACAGTAAGAGAATCACATTATAGTGTCATGCATCAGTTGGTGAATTTTTTTGACCATATGTTGAACAACACCTGCAAGAGCTTCATGAAAAGAATGAAGATCGCGATGAACAATGGATTATGAAAGAGCACAAAATTCATTTCACATCATGGCCGAGGGATCTAAACCTTTCGATTGGAGAAACCGATGAAGAGATGATGATAAATAAATTGTCTTACGGTCCATTGAGCATGGTTAAAACATGGCAAGCGTATGACATCAATGGTTTCACATTCTATACCAAAGCAAAGGATCAAAAGAGTCAGCGCCAAAATAGTGGTGTCAAAGCAGATGCAGAAGACAACATTGGACAAAAGAATGCTTATGATGGATATATCGAAGAAATATGGGAACTTAACTATGGGAACTCTATAGAAATCTCTGTATTTAAGTGCCAGTGGGTCAGACATCCAGAAGGTGTGGAGGTGGATGGTTACGGGTTTACAATAGTTGACCTTAATAAGGTGGCTTATAAAGATGACCCTTGGATACTCGCTCAATCCGTGGCACAAGTATTTTACATACTTGATCCTAAAGACGAGAAAAAAATACATCGTTGCTCTAGGAAAACAAAGAATTGTTGGAGTTGATGGAGTCGAAGACGAAGAAGAATACAATAAGTTTGATGAGGTGCCGTTTTTCATTGACATATCAAGGATCAATGTGGTTGAAGCAAAACTGTCATTTGGCTCTGTGATTCCTTATCTACGCACCGATGGCGATGGAAAATTAGTGCAAGGCTAGATCATTTATGTTTATTTAGCAAGCGTATTTGTAAAATCAATTATGTCATTTTGTTTAAGATATTGGTAATATAGGTTATTATTTAATTATAGTTAATACATGTATTTTTATGATGTATTTTTATTGTTAAAACATGTTCAATATCAAACGAGGATTTAATTAAACATCAATAAAAAAGTTTTGAAAATTTTATTGTATGAGGCCAACAGCAAGGTTCAAACCTCAAACCGCCTGCCGGCAGCGAGGTTCAAACCTCGAACCGCATGGCCCCAAGTGAGCCCCACGCACCACTGCGCTACAAAGTGTTTCTCGACATTGTAGGCAGTGTATTATATGCTAGATATATAATCCCTACCTCTATTAGTAGTGGCGGTCGGGTGACATCACCAGCCCCCACTGCTATTCCTTTTAGTAGTGGCGGTCAGGTGACGTCAGTGGTCCGCCACTACTAAGAGAAAATAGCAGTAGCGACGGTCGGATTAGTAGTGGCAGGCTGGTGACATCATCGCCCGCCACTACTAAGAGAAAATAGCAGTAGCGGGCAGGATGACGTCTGCATGACCGCCACTGCTAATACACCTATATATACTTTCCACTCCCGCCGTTCGAAAACCTAGTTTCATTTCTAAACCCTAAACTCCCGTGTCGCCCCCCTCCGCCCGTCGCCGCCGTCTTGGAGCACGTCGCCGCCGCCCTCCGCCCATCGCCTTTGTCCTCAGAGCCCGTCGGCACCACCCCCAGAGCCCATCCTCGCCGCCCGTCGCCGCTAGTCAGTAAATGATTATTAACCTTTGGTCTTATTTTATCCGAGCTTAGGGTTAAAATGATTTCTGATTGTTATATTAATTTATGCATGGTAATATAATTTAGTATAATATTACTAGTAGAATACACTATAACAATAATGTTTTTTAATGTTCTATAAAAACTGAATCAATGTGACAAAAAATTGCAGATGCTATATATACATATACATGAGCCATTCACGAGATTAATTAAACAAAGTATATATGTTGCCCACAAATTTCCCACTAGCCATTCCCGACCCCCAACCTCGACGACATCGCCCTCCACCCGGCCTCATCATCGACCCCCAACCTCGACGACAGCGCCCTCCTCGTCGGTTCACGATGGCTCCTCCTAAGATTGAACCAAACAGTGGATCCTCAGACTCTACATCAAGTGGCGTGTGTGAGGTTTGCAAATGCGGTAAACTTAAGGTACATGGTATAGTTTGTAGTTGCTTGGCGAAGAAAGTGATTCTCATATTGGACTCCGACTCGGAGGACGACTCACGATTGCAGCAACCAGTTAGGGTAAATGCTGGCAGACGGAAGAATGATGAGGCAATCGGTGGCAGAGGGAAACATGCCGATGCTAGCGGTGGAAAAGGGAAGCATGCAGAGCAATGCGGCAGCAAGAGGAGGCAGGAGGCAAGATCCTCTTTTTATGCAAATTTTATATTTTTATCAGCCAATTCAATCATTGAACGGTATTTTTACATTGTTGCATGTATGATAAGTTTTTCTCACTATCGCCGCCACGTGTATTTTCTTGTTCAGGAACATGAAGAGAAGTTTAGACTACCTAATGATGCCGAGTTGGTTGAGGATTGGCAAGTTGAGGCTTTTCATCTGTTTAACCAGAAATAGGTTGGGTTTGTGCCGAGGAAGAAGAACAAGAGCAAACCTTATCTTCCTTTTGGGTTTGGACCGGTAGTGCATTTTGGTTTGGTGTGCGGTTCGATTTGTAAGCTAGTTTCCCTAGCCTGGACTTGTGTTTTTTACTTGCTTTCAAATAAATGTGATGTGTCAAGTTTGGATGTGCATTTGGATGGATATATGAATTTTTGCAATTAGAATAGTTGTGTTGTTTTTTTATTGTACAAAAAGTTTCAAGTTCAAAGGAAGAATCAACTATAGATTTTGCTTTCAAACCTGAGTCAATTCATCTCTAAACCCTAATTCATCCCTAGAGAATCTCAGGTTTCTTAACGCCCTACATGATTATTTTCTCGAAACAATTTTATTTTTTATGACAACATCTATGGATCGATCATATCATAACAACATGACAAGTCTCGTCTTTTTTATACTTTATTTGATTTTTTGAGGATTAAAAACTATAAAGATACATGTTGTCGATCGAGTGTTGTGGCAACCTACATTTTTTATGATGGTTTTAAATTTATTGGATAATAACTAATAATAGAGTCAAAAACATGAATATGGTTTTTCTATAAATTTTGGTTAATTATTTCATGTCTTGTAGTTCAAATTTAACTTTTTTGACTTTGATCATAAAAACACACTTAATGAAATAAAAAACACTAAACTAAGGCAGAAAAATACCAATTTTTGCAATTAGAATAGTTGTGTTATTTTTTATTGTACAAAAAGTTTAAAGTTCAAAGGAAGAATCAACTATAGATTTTGCTTTCAAATCTGAGTCATTTCATCTCTAAACCCTAATTCATCCCCGGAGAATCTCAGATTTCTTAATGAAATAAAAAACAGTAAAGTGAGGCAAAAATACCAATTTTTTAAATTTGATAAGTTATGATGCATTTTTTAAATTTATTGGATAATAACTAATAATAGAGTCAAAAACATGAATATGGTTTTTGGTTAATTATTTCATGTCTTGTAGTTCAAATGTAACTTATTTTGACTTTGATCATAAAAAGACACTTAATGAAATAAAAAACAGTAAACTGATTCAAAAAAATAGCAATTTTTTTAAATTTGATAAGTTATGATGTATTTTTATTGTTAAAAAAATTCAAGTTCAAGCGAGGATTTAAACATCAATAAAAAAGTGCTGAAATTTAAAAAAAAATAAGAAGTGAAAAAATTGTTTGGAGAACAACCGCAAGATTCAAAGCTCAAACCGCCTACCGACAGTAAGGTTCGAACCTCAAACCGCATGACCCCAAGCTAGCCCCCGGCACCACTACGCTACAAAGTGTTTCTCGACATTGTGGGCAGTGTATGCTAGATATAAAAATAAAAAATACTTCTTAGATTTAGTATTGGCGGGCACGTGTTTAATCAGTGGCGGGCATGCTAACGTCACCAGCCTGCCACTGCTATTCCTTTTAGTAGTGGCGGTCGGGTTACGTCAGCGGCCCGCCACTACTAAGTCAAATGTCAGTGGTGGCCGGATTACTAGTGGTGGTTGGGTGACATCACCGCCCACCACTACTAAGAGAAA
The DNA here is from genome assembly GCA_019279435.1 of Zizania palustris. Taxonomy (NCBI): domain Eukaryota; kingdom Viridiplantae; phylum Streptophyta; class Magnoliopsida; order Poales; family Poaceae; genus Zizania; species Zizania palustris. The sequence goes on along the minus strand of JAAALK010000080.1, from coordinate 45,320,766 downwards.
TAGCAGTGGCGGGCAAGATGACGTTATCATGCCCGCCACTGCTAATACACCTATATAAAATTTTCGGTTCCCGCCTAGACGAAACCTAGTTTCATTAGCCTCTAACTCCCGCGCCCGTCGCTGCCGTCCCGTAGACCTTCACTGTGAGCCGTCTCGGAGCCCGCACCGCCGTCCCGGAGCCCGCACCACCGTCCTGGAGCACGCGCCGCCACCGTCCCCGGAGCCCATCGCCTTCATCCCTGAGCCCGCGCCGCCGTCCCAGAGCCCGTGCAGCTGCCCTCCGCCCGTCGCCACCATCCCAGAGTCCACGCCGCTGCCCTCCGACCATCACCGCCATCCCCGAGCCTGCATCGCCATCTCGGATACCGTGCCACCGCCCTCCGCCGGCCATCTCCGCCGTCAAGGAATCTGCGCCGCCGCCCTCCGCCCGGAGCAAAATCATCGAGGTCATCACAGGGGTTTCTTGGACAGCAAGATTAGTAGTTGTTGACCTAGTTAAAAAATCCTCTAATTTCTTGCTTTCTAATTGCAGCTTTTATTTTTCATTTTCCAATTGTGGAATGATAGTGTTGAACCTCAGTACCACCAGCCAGTGTTTTGCAATTAGACGGGTGGTTGATGTCATCATTCACTGGTAAGGATCATAAGCATATTATTGATCACTGGTAATATGTTTTGTACCTTTTGTGGCGTTTCTATCTAGTTGTTATCATCGAGGAAATCTGCATTTATTCACTACAATACATGTGCTGCAAAAATGATTACTTCTAAATGCTCTCTTTACATCCACCTTTAAAATCCATGCCTACATGAACACTAATTTTAAGCAACCTCCCACTTCACAAGAAAAATGAAGTGATTGTTTTGTTTTGAATGAAATATAGTACTTGCAACAAGACCCATTTCAAGTCAGAATATTAAAACAATTCTTTTTTCCTGTCAAAATTGATATTGTGAGATAGTTCATCGATAAACTCATCTGTATTTTCAGCTACTTCACATATATTTGATGCCAAATTGTACATATTTAACAGATATACATAGAATAATGTGCGCTTCTTATTGATTGAATATATGATTAGTAATAGAAACAAGGTTGTTCGCTTACCACATATGAGATGCCACATGAAGATTGTATAGTGTCTAGCCTCTATAGAGTGTAATACCCTATGTCCAGTTCTTGTGTCAATTTGTGTAGCTAGTAAGACATATATGTGTGTATATATATGTATATATATGTGTGTGTGTATATCATGAGGAGGCTAGCTAGCTAGAAAACCAGTTTATAGAGCTTGATTGATTGGTTGTCTAATCTCTATAGAACAGGAGATAACTTAACTATCGTAAGAGAACAAGTGAGATATGGAGGATTTTAACTCCTGCCAAATATGTAGACAACTATCTATGTATAAGCCATGTGAGATTACTAGATGGATATTATTAGATGGCACATGGACTTTGGCCCTTTATGCAGGCATACAAGGGGCATGTAGGTTGGGGAAACAAAGAGGGAGTTGGGACTTAGGAGAGAGGAGTTATGTAGCCAAGAAGAGTTTTCATACATTAGATTATGCAAATCCTTTTAGAGGCCTATGATGCAAATTGTTATCGAGTTATCTCATGTATGTCATCAAAGCCGTGAGACACATCCATTCCTTACAACAACTTCTTCTTTCTCGTGATGCTGGCAGGGAATTGATGTGCCCACGGGTTCCATGGCATCCATGAACATATTTGAAAAACAACACAAAATATGCTGAGGCCTCAACAACACTAGAGAGAGATAACAACACAATCTCCTAACTTGAGGATTAGTATAGTAGCACTATATTTTCCTGCCTTATTCCAAGAAACCCCTGGGGAACTAAAAAATAAAGGAAAATTGGCTCAGCCCTAGGCGCCTCCTAGGCGCCTCTAGGCGCTAGGCCCCAGGCCGTCGCCCGACTAGCGTTTGGCGCCTTTTAAAACACTGCTAGGGATTAGATCTTCAACAGTCCTGTTTAGATTATATTGCTATCTTTTAGAGTCCTATGATGCAAATTGTTATTGAGTTATCTCATGTATGTCATCAAGCCATGTGACATGTCCATTCCCTTCAACAACTTCTTTGTTGTGCTGCTGCCAGGGAATGGATGTGCCATGGTTCCATGGCAGATATGAACTTATTTGAAAAACAACACAAAATATGCTGATGCCTCAACCACTTTGTGCATTGTTTCGTACATGAAAATATGACAGCGGACCTTTTTTGCATAACCAAAATTCTGATACATTAGCCTCTTAACTATGAATAGTTCATCTATGGCCGTAGAAGGATGTCCCGTCGAGGATCTCATCTACGAGTCTCTCGCAAAAACAAATAAAGAGGGTTCATCTGAAGGATCCTCCGACAGCGAATCTTCGTACCACTCTCCGGAGAATGAACATCCAATGGAGCCTAGGAAAAAGAGAACGATAGAAGACGCCAATGAGGATTACATTCTTGAAGCTCAAGCAGAGGTAATTATTGCGTTAGTAACAAGTCAGAGCAGCTTCTAACCGAGGATTACATTCTTGAAGCTCACATTGTCTATCATCGTAGGATCATCCAAAGCGAGGAAGCAAGCGTCGATTATTCCAAGTCGAGAAAAGAACAACTATTGTCCCAGCTGTTGAGTCATCTGAGCCAACAGATGTTGAGCCCGCTTCCACTACATCCTCTCCAAATGCGAAGAGGAGAGGGAAATAGGAGAAGAATGAATTGTGGCAGCATATAAAAGCGCATTATAAATTCTCGGAAGATCACTTAGAAGACGCTAAAGCTACCATATTAAAGACTATTGGGAAGTCTCTCCGTACATTTAGGACTAAACTGAACACACAGTACCTTCAGAAAGGAGAGTCGCCGCTCAATGACTACGGCTTTATAACGCCAAATGAATGGAACGAATTCAAAATACAGCATTGCTTGGAAGAAGCCAAACAAGAGAGCATCATGTTCAAAGAACCTAATAAGAAGAATAAGTTCCCACATAAACTTGGGCTAGGTGGATATAAGGTTAAGGAGGATGAGTGGAGTAGAAAGGAGGAGGAGGACCGTGCGGCTGGGTTACCTGAATAGTGTTCAGGTGCTGATCAGCGCACTAAGAAATGGCTCCTAGGTCGAGCTAAAAAAACACCCAAGGGCCAATATATGCTCTCTAACTCAAGGACTAGTGAAGTATTTCAGAAAGCATAGGAAATCTCTGAGTTGGAGAAGGCTAGAAAGTTCAAGCCCGAGGGATATAATGACCAGCTTACATCTGCTCTCGGAAACGAGGAACATCGAGGGCACACCCGAGGTGTCTCTTCTATAGCACCCTGGAAAAATACTTTCAAGAAACAGGAGGGTGCCACATACAAGAAGCATCAAGCATGCACATACGACGCCGTAGAGCGCCATGTAGAGTGGGAGCGACACTTTTTTGAATTTATCAATGAGAATCCAAACATAACGCAGGCTGCAGCGGGACAAATAATTGTGCCAGAGGTACGACTTGATGTACCAAGCAGTGTTGGCTTAGTACAAGAAAAATTTCCTGTAAATTATATCAAAGAGGACACACCATGCAGCCTGCATGTACCGATAGGACACAAAGGATATTCCCAAGAGGCTGCATGAGGCATTGCTATGCCTGGGGATTTATTTCACAATCGGCCTATTCTTGTAGAGTATACCAAGGTTCAGGTCAATGAGATCACCAATGACAGCTTTATCAATGACCCCTTGGATCTTCCAATGCCTAATGAGGGGATTGAGACAATCAGAGATGTGTTGAATAACTTTGTCCTATGGGCGAGCCGAGATATCAAATTACTGCAGACTAGTTCTCAGAGTAAATCACCTATTGTCTCATCGTAATCCCCCACATATCCTTCATCTCACGAGGTGCAAAATATAGGATCTTTATAACCCGTTGATGAGCGTGAGATAGAGGAAGATAAAGAGAAGGAGCCAGTGCCCGATAAAGTGGCAGAAGTGACAGAACCTAAACTGGCCGAGCCTGATCAAGTGGAAGTGTCAGTTCCAGCGGCCGAGCCTGATCAAATACCACTGCCAGTTCTAGTCGAGCCAGTGCTATTGCTTGAGCCTAGTGAGCCCAACACTAAAGTGCCAGAGCTAGTTCTGGTCGAGCCAGTGCTATTGGACGAGCCTGAAAAACAAGATGCACGTCCAAAGCCCGCAATCCACAAGACAATTGTTCAAGCTGGGCAGTGTTCTGCGCCGAAATCTGAAATGCTTAAATTTTTTACTACTATGGGGCAAACACGTTCTACGCCCGTAGCGGCACCCTTAAAGGCTCCAGTACAAAAGCAGGCGGGCTCACATTCTATTGATAAATGGATCTACGGAGACAGAGATTATATCGAATACGATCTAGGCAAACCATTATTACCCCAACGAGTACTTAAGAGTATGTCTTGGCATATGAGAACATTTCATGACTGGTACCTCGAAGTGTCTTCGTTAGGAGTTACACAAATAGAAGTCAAGTTTCCAAAAGAAATATTCAACTGCCTAAAGTTTACTCTTGCATTATTTTTCGATGACTTCCATCGGATGTTCCGTCTGAAGCAAACCAACATCACAAACATGATGCTCTGGTGCATGTAAGTACTTTTTACTTTGTCAATACAACGCAAAAATCAATCATGTTTTATATTGACTATTGTTTCATAACATATGCAGTTTGAATTCATGTTGTATCACGTATAATAAATATGGGTACTTGAACCTATCATTGATAAGTCAAAGTGCACTGAACCCAGTACTAAACCGGAACGATGACAAGTACTAGACTGCGGGTCGAAAAAAGTTTCAAAGGAAGATGTTCTTCAATAAAGACCAAGACACACTTAAGAAGAGTAAAAGGAATTGTGCCGCGTTGTACATTGCGCGATGCATGTTTCAATGGAAGGACATAGAAATGATAAGTGGGGCATATAACTTTAAGTAAGTATACCCACTATATCCACTTAATCATGTTTTATCAATTATTAAACTAACATAATCATACATTACTTCTTTCGATAGTGATCATTGGATTGCACTTCTGATATACCTGAAGAACTCAAGGGTTTATGTGCTCGACTCTTTCGACAAACCCAAAAAAGAATATCAAGATATATTAAATGTTATTCAGAGTGCATACAAATATTATGTGGAAAGGTTAGGTGGCCCACATGATCCACAGAGGCCGAAAGATATGCTTATCAGAACCAACGTGATGATATGACTGCATGGTCTCTAGTATAGTAATGGTTTTACATCTACACCAACAAATGTCTGTAACAGTGCACTCATGGATAATAAGTTCCTGATTTTTTCCTCGTTGGCGTTTGTCCCGACATGTTACCTTGAAATGAAGCTCCCGGGAACTTGTCTTGATTGCACGATGTTGTGTGGCCTTCTTACTTTTCCGTGTTATGTATTTCGTAATATTTTTGTAGTATAGGTAGCACTCATCCTTGTGCACCACCAAAGCAGCAGTATGGTGGTCAATGAAGTACCAGGTGGTTCCATGGATTATGCCCTCCATAATACCAACCAAAGGCAAGCATCGCATACCCCACATCACCCAATTGTACACCTCCAAAAAGTTTGTGGTCATGATGCCATACCTTGCGCCGTGCATGTCATATAATAGGGACCACTGCTCTCTACTCTCAAATTTTATACAATCTGAAAAGCTACGAACTTTGGTCCTCATCTGTCTGCGGATTGTCTATTGATCATTAGTGGGTAGTAAACACAATGGCTTAGGATCTGGCTCATCATTAGTTTCGGAATGCAGTGTTGCGGCTATCTCATGCTTGTACTTTGAAGTCAACTCATCAAGTTTCATTCACAAGGTCTTGAACTTTGTCTCTTAATTTTGGGACCATATTCTCTTAAATATATTTGTCAATTCTTTATTCTTCCTGAAGTGACGGTAGAAATTTGCACCTAAATGATGCATACACCATCGAGATTTGATGTCCCTCCAAGGATAAGGCTCGTTCAGATCATTCTTCATATGTTGGATTGCCTTTATAAGCGTGGCATGTCGTTCATGTATCACACAAACATTTTTCATGTATTGAACAACTCCAATGTGCAACTGTCGTAACAACCACAACCAACATTCATAGTTCTCACATTCCAAAAAACAAAAGGCAATTGTCAAAACCTAGTTGTTGTCATCAACACCAATAGCCGTCAATATCTGACATCTATACTTCTCGGTTAGAAATGTTCTATCCACACAAAGAATGAGACAATAATACTTAAACACCCAAATGCAAGCACCAAGTGCAAAAAATACTTAGTGTAGAATCTTAGCACCTTCCAGAAATATTGCATCCTTGTCTTGATAGGTGTAGTACGTGCCAGGGTTGTGCGTCTGCACCGTTTGGAAACAAAGAGTCAGGTTATGGTATGAGTCCTCGAATGTACCGAACCTCATCTCGAGTGCTTTCTGTTTTGCCCTCCATGCCTTAGAGTAGTTGACTATGTATTAAAATCTTCTCTCTATGGAAAGTATTAAGGCCCGAGGTTCATAACTGAGATTCTAAACAATCTCATAATACATCACCCCACAATGTAACCGATACTTAGATTCTCGTGCCTAGTTACTATTGTATCAACCACACATATATGCTGGATCACAATTGAGCACACCCAATGAATTCCCCACTTCGATTTATGTGCGTGAACTCTTCATTGACAAGTAATCCTCTTGCAGACAACATCATAGTTTGTGCGGTTTGAAATCTTCATTCAAAATGATCGCCAGCGTGATAATGAACATGCTTTTAAGGCATCTTTCACAACATCCATAGTAGGATACATAACATCCCTATGCACCTCATTTTGTGCATACTCCCAACGATTATGATGTCCATCATTTATAGCAAACCATGAAAATATTCTTCTTGCCACTCATTGAGAATCACAATGCCTAGCTCTTAATTGTCATTATTTCCATCTATTGTTTCCTCTTCTTCATCTGAGTTATCTTCTTCACCCTCCTCCATAGCTTCCTTGAAATCTTAATCCCCTCTCTCAAGCAACTTAACTATGTCCTCTATTTCCCCCTTCGTCAGCATGTCCTCCAGCAGTCGTACGTACAATACTACTTGTTGCATTGTTGGGTCTACAGTTGAAAGGACACGAGGAGTGAAATAGACTAGCAAAATCCTTTCCCAACCATTCTCTAACACCCTTCTAACATACCTCCTCCATATGTTCTTTGAGGTAATAGGAGCCATCTCCCAAAATAACCCTTCTAGCACTCGGCTGCATCGGGCATATAGATAAAAATCCCACTGCTCCTTATCTACTCAAAAAATATTATGCATCCACCACCTAATGCTATCAATACCACGCTCCACCCAATTTAAACTATTCTCGGTATATTGATAACTACTAAGATCAGCATTGATGACCAATAACTACTTGACCATCTCTATAGTAAATCCTAAATGATGTCCTATCCATAATTCTTGAAAACATTAATGTTTACACCAACGTAGCTAAATTAAGCATCAAACAATATGACCAAAAAGCAAAAGCAAACAACATAACTAAAATAAATAATTTAAACCATAAAGCTTTTAATAATATGACAACTTTTTCACATTCCAGAGTGCATTACATGTATAAAATGGTAAAATAAACTATGTTCAAATTTCAAAGTGCATTAAATATATAACACAATAAAGCAAACTATGTACAAATACCTACAACGTCACTAGACAACAATAGATGTAGTGATGGTCTAGTCTTGCGTCAGCAAGCTAACAACAACAATAGAGCTACACAAAATGAAGGAATATGTTCATAAAAATTCTAAATTTTTGCAAAGTACATAAATAATTTCTGTAAATGTGGTAAAAACAACCCCTAGATTATGCGTAAATGTGGATAAAAGTACCCTAAATTTATGTTCACATTATGTTGTAATGACCATTAAAGAATCGTTTAGTACACCTACATTATCTGTAAATTACCACTAAATTAATGCTAAAGTATCCTAAATTACTCTTAAACTATGCCTAAATTACTCCTAAACTACTGCTAATTACTCTTAAATTACGGCTAATTAATAATTAAACTACCGCTAAATTACTCCTAAATTAGCACTAAAGTACTCCTAAAATACACCTAAATTACTCCTAAATAACTAATGAGCTAGTCCTAAACTATTCCTAAATTACTCCTAAATTATACTACAAAAATTTAAACTGGAGGGGACAAGAGAACTTACTTCTCAAGGGGAAGAAGGCAGCCAACAAAGTGAGGGAGTGGGGGGCGTTCACCCCCTTTATATAGGGGTAGAGCCGATGGTTGATGGGCCAATTGAAACATTGTTAAAGCTATGATAGACGGCAATTTTAAAAATTTCGCCCCAAACCCTAGAAACATGCGTGTGAGGGACCATGAATCGTTACCTTCTAATGCGAGACGCGCTAGTGCAGTAGAAGAAGATGTTGGGGAAGTGTGTCCTCCCTTATCCTCATCTCGCTCCACCCATTCCCCGATGATATAATCGGCAAAGACCGGTGGTGTCCACGTGAAGAAGCCCACAAGCACCATTATTCGAGCAGCGCTTGTATGGAGTCCACACGTACAGGGATGAGATTGATCTCACACCAGCATGCTAGCATCGCTCGCATGATCCGGGGAGCAATTGGGCTTCCAAAAACTCATATCCACGACCTCCTCCTCCTTCCTATTTATAATGCCAAGGTGTGGGCCTTTAACCATAATTAAATCCATAATAGATCCAATATGTTACGTTCTGATCGGAACTTCCGATCAATACTTTTGATCTACAATCTAGAACACATCGGAACTTCCAATACCCCTATCGGAACTTTCAATCAATTGATTGCAAATCAGAACTTCTGTTTTGAACTCTCTTTCTCTGAATCAGAAATAATCAGAACTTCTGACTCCAAATCGGAACATTTGATTTGAGATCTTGGTTTCTCAAACCATAAATTATCAGAACTTCCAATTTGAGCTCTCTATTTCTAATTCAGAAAATAATAGGAACTTCTGATTCCAAATCATAACTTCCGATCCTCCGGATATTTTCTTGGGCACAATTCCTTCAATCTCCCACTTGCACAAGAACCAATTCTTAGCAAGTTTCTTAATCCATCCCCTTAAGTGTGTGACCTGATAGGTTCATACACAAACAGTTGTTCACCGGAAACCCTTTCCGGCTCAATGATCAATAGCGGTTCCTAGCAGCACATATTGACCCCCGAAAGCGTACAAAATCAAAATTTCGCTGAACCATGATATATGCATGCACCAGTCCATTTACCACACGACATCAGTCAAGCTCAAGGTGAGATTCATGCCACCCTTGTTGGATAGCTCGACATTTCACTCGATCAAGTAATGGATTCAAATCATGACCAACTCTTTAGTTATAGTGGCATGGCCATGTAATTTTCCAATCCGATTACCTCGAGGGGCCTAGAGATTAAATTCCATCTTGACCACTCACATCCCATGACATGTTTCACAACACACCTGAAAACAACCATTATGGCTGCCTAGTTACAGAATAGCGTTAGGAAGCTTCTAAGTGTGTCACTATGCATTTTAGAATTAAATGACTATACTGGCCTAAGGACTCTGCAGGTACACCATTTGAGATGGCAACTGATGTCACATTAAAAAAACAATCCTAGTAGTATCTCAAGTGGTTCTATCCAACACCATGTTCTCCAACATGTGTCCACATCTCTGATTTAACATTCCCATATCTATGATATGTGAAACATGATCATTAAACAACAAGATGTGCTAATCTATCTATCATCACTGTCCCACATATGACAAGATCAGGGATACCTTTTGAACCACATCATTATAAAACAAGGGAAAATTACTCACATGTCATTATAATTTTCAAATTTTCCCTACATGCCACTGTCAGTGACTGTGGTGGCCCCCATTTGTCATTGACACACCAAAGGCATATTGGCAAACCATGAAATTTGTAATGGCACAGAAGAAATTAACCAATAAAACAAAGAGTCTCACAGATAAGTCATCAAATCATCAATCAATGTAAACAACAATTATTCAAGGAACAAGATAACAATTATCCTTATACATAAGCATTGACACCTATAACATCTTTCACATACACACGACTCACTCACACAATTATCTAAAACCCATTGAACTCAACTACACCTCATGCATAGGCTATGAAAGAGGTTTCATTAACGGATCTGCTATTTTCAAATAAGTATGCAACTTGCAAATATTCACATCACCTCTCTCTATGATCTCCTGGATTAGGTGATATCACCGAAGTATATGTTTAAACTTCTAGTGTGACATAGGCTCCTTGTCTTGCACAATGGAATCACTATTATCACAATAGAGGTCCACTGGGTTGTACGCACTAGGGACAACACCCAGCTCAGAAACAAACTTTCTGATCCAAATGGCCCGCTTCGCAGTTTCTGAAGCTACGATATACTCAGCTTCTTCCAACTCACTATGCCTCCATTGAGGCAGAACACAAATCTAGATTGTGATTGAGAATAATCCTTGTCGGTCTGAACGCTAGCATCAGTGTAACCACTTACAATGAACTCCTCTTCACAACCGTAAACTAGTATCATATACTTATCCTTCTCAAGTACTTGATGATACTTTTTACTATAGCCTAGTCACTTTCACCCAGGTTTGACTAGAATCTGCTCGTAACACTTAGGGCATAGGAGACATCTGGGCATGTACACAACATGGCATACATGATGGATCTCATCATGGAGGAATACAGGATCACACTTATTTTCTCTAGCTCATCAGGTGTCGAGGAACACTGAGTCTTACTGAGAGAAATGCCATGTGACATTGGTAGAAAACCTTTTTTGGAATTCTCCATTTTGAACTGCTTCAAAACCTTGTTAGTGTACATACTCTAGCTTAATCCAATTACACATTTTGATCTATCTCTATAGATCTTTATGTCCAGAATGTATGTTGGCTCTCCAAGATCTTTCATTGAGAAACTATTTTTAAACGAAGTCTTAACAACATTCAACAAAGGAATGTAATTTCCGATCAACAATATGTCATCCATATATAAGATCCGAAATACAAGTGAGCTTCCACTAGCCTTCTTATAAACACAAGGCTCTTCTTCGTTCTTGATGAATCCAAACCCTTTGACTAGTGTTGGCGCAAAGGATTACGCTAACAGGTTTAAACTAACTTTGAAGGGTTAATTGCACGAAGTGATTAACTGTGGACCAATCCAGGCCTTTGCTTGGGATAATAACCTTAGATCAATTCAAAGTGTATTATTCCTGTTGGTATTCGATGTCCTTTTACAATAGAAAGGGGGGGGTATTTATAGGCATGGGTACAATAGAAAAAGACTATCCTACCTTCTAGTTACAACCGCCATAGTGGGAACTATTCTCGAAGCTCCGTAGGGGTAAAAAGGACAAATGTCATGTGAACACTTGGATAAAGAAAACGTCTTGTCCATTTTGGTTGTGCCCCTTCGGAGTAGAAGGCTTTGGATATACCATAGTGACGGGGCTTGTACGAAGGCCACATGCCTCGAAGTCAAACCCCACTTCGAGGTCACGCGCACGCTTAGACCCTGACTTGGGCTTCGAGTTTCTTCTTCATAGAGCATAGCGGCAATAACCGGAGGCTTCACACTTCTCATCCTTAGGAGTATCCCTTCAGAGCATCAAATATTATCGGGATAATTTCCCCCCAACAGTAGCCCCTCGAATACACCTTCTCTGAATGCACTACATGATGAGGAGGCAGTATACGCAAGAAATAATTTATGCTCCCGAACCTAAAAAGCTAGAGGTACTTATAGACAGTTAAGACAACTTCAAATGCCAAGGGAGGTGCTTTGAAAAAAAGCACTCATCCATAGCTTCAGAGAGTCGTTAGCTATGTCGTCTCTTTAAACGCTCGTCTTAATTACAAGCATAAACTGCCTCGAGCAACCGATCACCGTTCCTGAAGAGGAGTTACTCCCTCGGGATACCAACCGTTGCGGAGATCCCGTGATCTTGTGTTCATAAGTTTTTTGCTAGCGGCCCCACTTATCAGTGACGGGGTCTTTCATCTTCTGAGTGGAAACAACCGTTACTTTTAGTACTTGTGGCGTAAGCCACCGACCTCTTATAAAAGGGAGAGGGAACGCCACGTTATTGGGAAACCTGTCATCTTCTTCAAAAAACCTCCTCTATAAATGGCTAAGACAAGTGCCAAGTTGCTTGCTTCGAGCTCTTCGCTGGTGTAGCAGCATGCTGCTGTAGTGGCCGTGACATCGACGGTGGTAGCACTAGGGGCTTCTAGGGCTCCCAGGGTTTATGGCCCTCAGGACCTCAGACCTCCCTCCGATAAGTACCCCGACCAGACCTTCATTTTGGATTGGTCCACCTACACAGAAAGGACGATCAAGGAAGCAGTGAGCGAGTGAGTGGGACCTGAGGTTGCGGTGATGATGGGGGATTGGTCCCGATCTTCCGCTAGGTAAAGGATAAACTTGGGTTGGTGGAGAATCTCGACGTTGGCGATCCAAGGCTCCGGTCCGGCGGATCAAAACCTTGCAATCGTTACACCACTGTCTCCGTTGGTTATCAACCACGCAAAACGCGATTGACCTTGCCACGAAGGCTAATTCCTGCAAGCGAACCCAAGAACACAAGCAAGAACAGGAAGGATACAAATCGAATGCCAAATCACAGACAAACGAAGATAAGGTGAGGTTTCACAAACGCCAATGCAGCAGCCAATCGGTCCGGTGCAAGAGGCGGGATCTAAACACAACAGTGTAGATGCAACAAAGCAAAACCTAACCCTAGAGGCGGCTGGCGTGAGAATATATAGGGCGGCAACCTGTGGAAGGCGAACAGACACGGGCTGTGGGCTAGAAGACGTACAGACTCAGACTATGGGCCAACATAACAAACGATCCGTCTTCTCCTCAGCTTTCCAAAAAGTCCAAGAACGCGCCAATCGGACTTCGTATGAGGAAGTTATGCCCATTTTGGTGCATGGTGGTTGATGTAGTCCGAACCAGCGATTTCTTGACTTCAAAATCATCCGTGTGACTCCGTCTTCAACTCCAACTCTCCTATTCCATCTCCCATGTTCCTAAGCAACAAAATATCACTAGTATTCAGTAGCATCTCATCCAAACAAATATTAACATAGTTGCTAAAGAAAGAATTAACCTCATGGTTCAAGCGGCGGGCACGGGCGCGTGTGATTGGTCCTTGTAGCTGAATTGTAGGTGGAGGCTCCATGTGTGTATCATGTGAGGTGATGTCCTCATCATCCTCCCCCTCTTGAATTGGAGTCGTCCTCGACTCAAGCTCATCATCATCTCCCAAATAGGGCTTTAAATCTGAAATGTTAAATGTGGGACTAACCCCAAAAGCTGCAGGAAACTCAAGCTTATATGCATTGTCATTTATCTTCTCAAGCACACGGAAAGGACCATCAGCACGTGGCATCAATTTAGACTTTCTTAAATCAGGAAAATGATCCTTGCGCAAGTGCAACCAAACAAGATCACCCGGTTCAAATGTTATCTCTTTTCTACCCTTACTACCATAAGCACGATATTTCTCATTCATTTTCTCTATGTTTGCTTTAGTAGTTTCATGCATCTTAAGCAATAATTCAGCACGTGTAGTAGCATCAAAATTCAAGTTTTCAGATGGTGGTAATGGTAGCAAATCAATAGGAGCACGCGGATTAAAGCCATAGACCACTTGAAACGGACTTACCTTAGTAGTGGAGTGTACTGACCTATTATATGCAAACTCAATATGAGGTAGACACTCTTCCCAAAGCTTCAAGTTGGTCTTCAAAACAGCCCTCAACATGGTGGACAATGTACGGTTGACGACCTCTGTTTGTCCATCCGTTTGGGGGTGACAAGTAGTAGAAAACAGCAGCTTCGTCCCCAACTTATGCCACAACGTCCTCCAAAAATGACTTAAAAATTTAGCATCACGATCTGAAACGATGGTATTGGGAACTCCATGCAAGCGTACGACCTCTCTGAAAAACAAATCAGCAACATTTGTAGCGTCGTCGCTCTTGTGACAAGGTATAAAATGCGCCATTTTAGAGAACCGATCTACCACCACAAAAATACTATCTCTCCCCCTCCTAGTTCTAGGTAATCATAACACAAAATCCATAGAAATATCTTCCCAAGGTACACTAGGAACGGGCAGAGGCATATAAAGACCATGTGGGTTTAGACGGGACTTAGCTTTATTGCAAGTAGTGCATCGTGCCACATAACACTCAACATCTCGTCTCATCCTAGGCCAATAGAAGTGTGTGGACAGCACATCTTCGGTTTTCTTTGATCCAAAATGACCCATCAAACCACCACCATGTGCTTCCTGCAATAACAACAAGCGAAGAGAGCTAGCCGGAACGCATAACTTGTTAGCACGAAAAAGATATCCATGATTCAGCACATATTTGTTCCAAGCACGGTCATTTGTACAATTTGCAAAAGCATCTTTGAAGTCCAAATCAGTAGCATACATGTCCTTCAATGTTTCTAAACCAAAGATCTTATAATCAAGTTGAGAAAGCAATGTATAATGCCTAGATAAAGCATCAGCAATCACATTATCTTTCCCTTTCTTATGCTTAATGATATATGGAAAAGTCTCAATAAATTCTACCCATTTAGCATGTCGTTTATTCAGATTTGCTTGACTACGTATATGCTTCAATGCTTCATGATCCGAATGAATAATAAACTCCTTAGGCAAAAGGTAATGTTGCCAAGTTTCAAGCACACGCACTAAGGCATATAATTCCTTATCATAGGTAGAATAATTCAACTGTGGACCATGTAATTTTCACTAAAATAGGCCACGGGTTTACCTCCTTGTAGCAGCACACCGCCTAATCCAAACCCACTAGCATCACATTCTAACTCAAAAGGCTTACTGAAGTCGGGTAGCTGAAGTAGAGGTGCATGTGTAAGACGATCTTTGAGTGTGGCAAAAGCTTGTTCATGTGCTGGCTCCCAAGTAAAAGTAACTCCCTTCTTGGTCAACTCATGCAAAGGACCGGCTATGGTGCTGAAATCTTTCACAAAACGCCGGTAGAAACCTGCAAGACCAAGAAAACTACGTACCTGTGTGATAGTTTGGGGTTGCGGCCTAGCTGTTGATTGCTTCGACCTTTGCCGCGTCAACCTCAATACCCTGTGAAGTGACAACATATCCAAGAAACACAACTCGATCCGTGCAAAATATGCACTTCTCAATGTTACCAAACATTCTAGCTTCACGGAGGACAGAAAAAACAGCACGTAGGTGTTCAACATGTTTAGTGAGAGACTTGCTATAAACCAAGATATCATCAAAGTATACAACCACAAAGCGTCCTATAAAGTGCCGTAGGACTTCATTCATCAAGCGCATGAAGGTACTAGGTGCATTAGTAAGTCCAAAAGGCATGACAAGCCACTCATATAATCCAAACTTTGTTTTAAAAGCAGTTTTCCATTCATCACCTAGTTTCATGCGAATTTGGTGGTAGCCACTACGGAGATCGATCTTAGAAAAGATAATGGCACCACTAAGCTTATCAAGCATGTCATCCAATCTAGGAATAGGGTGTCGATATCGAATGGTGATATTATTAATAGCACGACAATCAACACACATGCGCCAACTACCATCTTTCTTAGGGACCAAAAGAACGGGTGCTGCACAAGGACTAAGGCTTTCACGGACGTACCCACGATCAAGAAGGTCCTGTACTTGGCGCTCAATTTCTTTTGTCTCCTCCGGATTGGTACGGTACGCTGCACGATTAGGAAGAGACGCTCCCGGGACCAAATCAATTTGGTGCTCGATGCCGCGTATCGGTGGCAGCCCGGGTGGTATCTCAGCAGGAAAAACATCTTTAAACTCCTGCAAAAGGTCAGTGACTGCAACAGGAACAGAGCTAGGAATGTTCGCAAGTGAAAACAACACGTTTGTGCAAATCAAGCCATATAGCAAGGGGGTATCATCACAAATTTCAGCAAGGTCAGTTTTAGTTGCAAGCATGACACGTCCTTTCAGATTTATAACTTGTGATGAAGAAGGAGAAGCAATTTTATCTTTCTGTTGCCTCAAAAGCGTCTTAGCTACTTGCTGATTTTCAGAAGGTTGTTTGCTCTTTTGTGCGTCCCTAGCATGTTTTTCTTGTTCAAATTTCACAATTTCAACAGGAGTCATAGGAAGCAATGTAACTTTCTTTCCTTTGTACATAAATGTGTACTTATTGCTCCTACCATGGTGTGTAGCATCAGTATCATACTCCCAAGGTCTACCAAGTAACAGAGAACATGCTTGCATTGGTACTACATCAAAATCAGCAGCTCCGAAGTATGTACCAATGGAAAATTTGATGTGAGCAGTTTGTGTTACCTTGACCTTACCAGCTATTGTTGAACCATTGCACATGGTAAGGGTGCGGATGCGCACGTGTGGGAAGTTGAAGCTTCGTTACCATGTCGTGGCTCACCAAATTGTTGCAACTACCGCTGTCGATGATGACACGTACACGACGGTCATTGACGCCGAAGAAGGTCTGAAACAGATTGTTCCGTTGTGCCCTGTCGTCCTGCTCCATGTGAGTGCTCAAGACGCGTTGTACAATAAGTGCTTCAAGGTCGGCAGTGGCATCCGGCGCAATAACAGCGTCATCGTCGAATGTATCATCATCTCCTGCAATGTTAGCAGCAAGTGCATATTCATCTTCAACATCACTAGCACTTACATAGCCACCGTCTTCCGTAGCAATATAAGCCCGCTGACTAGGGTAGTCTTTCATCACATGGCCAAATCCTTTGCATCTGTGACACTGGATCGCTGCAGAACGTGCAGTAGAGGCTGCCGAGGAGGTGGGCTTGGCTGGCGCCTTGGATGCTGCAGTCTTGGAACTCTCAACCTGGGCTGTAGATGTAGAAGGTGCTGATGTAGCCGCCGGTCGAGAAGGGGGTGCGGGTGGTCGTTGCTGCTGCCCACTTGAGCGTGAAGTAGCACCACCAATGTTGGTCCTCATGCTGCGTTGTGGTTGTTGGCGACCCTGCAATTCTTTTTCTGCAAGCATAGCAAGGTGGAAAAGACGAGTGATAGTATTGTATTCTTTATAATCAATGATATCCTGAATTTCACGTCTTAAACCACCATAAAAACGGGCCATTTTATCCTCATTGTCCTCCTCAATTTCAGCACGCATGCAACCTATTTGCAACTCCTGATAATACTCCTCTACCGATTTATTTCCTTGGTTTAGGCGCTGCAATTTTTTTCTCAAATCACGTTTATATGAAGGAGGGACCCATCTACCACGCATTTGCCGTTTTAACATATCCCAAGTTTGTGGTTCATTTCCAACCTGAACTATTTCAGTCCACCAAAGAAGAGCATATCCAGTGAAGTCACTAGTAGCTAAACGCACGCGGTGGATAGCAGGAACCATGTGAGCATTAAATTTTTGTTCGACTGACATCTCCCAATCTAAATATGCATCTGGATCATAGGTGCCAGCAAAAGGAGGTACTGAAAATTTTACCTTAGAGTAGGGATCATTGTTCCTGTGGTTGTCATTGTTACCTCGTGGAGGGCGGTTGCGGTGGCCGCCCATACCTTGACGGTTGAACTGAAAGCGATGACGTGCAGCCTCGTCAGGGTCAATGGCTGTTGGGGGAAAATATCTCATCTTCGGGGTTATTGCCGAAGCAGCATTAAGACAGCCAACCAGTTCGAAGATTGTCCGAAGATCATCTTCGAAGATGCTCAGAACCCTGTTCGAAGCCCGAAGACAGGCACTGGTTCGAAGTATGTCTTCGAACTAAAGCCCTTCAAGATCTTTTCTGCCAGCTAAGATGGAAGACTTATCTTCTATCCTATTAGATTAGTCTTTTACCATTTTAGCCCTATTAAGGAAACCGAATAGTTTCCTTAATGTCGGTTGTAATAGAGGGGTAAATAGGTCTTTTCCTTAATGTTTAGGCCTATAAATACCGCCCATTTCACCCTGTAAGAAGGACCGAAGACAAGTGATTCAATACACACTTTCAAACTATTCTAAGCTATTATCCTTTCGGAGGCTTAGAACAGTTTGCTTCAGAAACACTTCGTTTGTTAGTTTCTTTTCTACAGAAACCTGTTAGCGTAATCTTTTACGCCAACAGTTGGCGCTGTCCGTGGGGAACTTAGTCCAAAAAACTTCGTTCTCTACCAACTTCCTACATCATGCCTCCTAAGCAGAGCGTACCTCGCAATCCCACTCGGAGGTCCTCTCGGATCTCCGGAGAGATACCCTTCGACACAGTCGAAGTCGGAGGGTCTTCGACTATCCCTCCACCTCAAACTCCGCAAGGGGCTTCTATCCCTCGAGGATACGAAACCTCTCCGCCAACCCCTTCCATACTCCGACCGTCCGGAGTTATTCCGCCACCCTCCATTCCGATTCGAACTGATCATACCAGTTCTCAAGACCCGGAAGGTCCTTCCGGAGGAGATGAAGATAGCCTTGGAGACATGGCCACTCAAATGGCCAACCTTCAAGCTGAGGTAGCGAGGTGGCGACAAGAGGCTGCGAACAAGCTTCGCTCTCAAGCCACCCCAGCTATCCCCGAAGTGCCCGAAGACGACGATTTTGGTTATCCCGAAGCCCCGGAGAACGCCTCTTATGACAATGAATCTCCGTTGCATCCTGAGCTGCAGAAGGTTCGCTTCGATCCAAAGTTCAAAACTTCGAAGCTCTGTAAGTATGCCGGAGATGAAGATCCCGGAGAGTTCGCGCGTTCTTATGCCCTAGCGATTGAGGCTAGCGGCGGAGACAGAGATACTATGGCGAAGTGCTTCCCGTTAGCCCTTCAA
The DNA here is from genome assembly GCA_019279435.1 of Zizania palustris. Classification (NCBI taxonomy): domain Eukaryota; kingdom Viridiplantae; phylum Streptophyta; class Magnoliopsida; order Poales; family Poaceae; genus Zizania; species Zizania palustris. The sequence goes on along the minus strand of JAAALK010000080.1, from coordinate 45,301,830 downwards.
GGAGTGGCGTTGAGATGGTTCTGGTCTTTAAAGCCAGGATCAATCAATTCGTGGTCACAGTTGAAGAGGAAGTTTATAAGTAACTTTCAGGGCACCTTCGTGCCTCCCATGTCAACAGGAAGCCTTTTCCAAGTGAAACAGCTCCCCGGAGAAACATTGAGGCAGTACTTCAAGCGCTTCGCTCACACGAAGTCGCAAATTCGGGGGCTGTCCACATTCTCAGTGGTTGATGCGGCTCGGGAAGGCGTCAGTCATAAAGGCCTTCTGGATAAACTGCATCGGAAGAGCATCACCACAGTATCACAGCTGATGTCATACTTCGAGGAGTATGCGAGGTCAGAAGAGGGTTGGCTTCGGAGGACTGCTGCTGCTTCAACGGTATTGCAAGAAGTTAAAACAGAGGTGAAGACTTCGGCACAGCCGCAAGAACCAGTCTTCGAAGCGCAGCATGATCGAAGAAGAGGGCAAAAGCACCCTCGCTCTGAAGTCTTGAACATTGCACCCCCACAGAAGTTTGCACCAAGAGCTCCACAGTCTGCGGGGAACAAGTCCAGCGGCTGGAGGCCGCCAGGGAAAACGGCTGGCAAGGGCCAGACCCTTTTTTGCTGTATTCATGGAGAGAATCGAAGCCATGCAACTAACACTTGCAAGGCTATCCTTACCCTAAGGGGAGAATACTTGGAAAGAACTTCGGGTCGAGGCAGTACCGACCGAAGTCCAGCAGCAGCACGCCCAGACCCGGTCCAGGCTGTGGCGCGGATAGAAAATTTTGATGCTGCAAGGCATCCTCCGGTGGCCAATGTTATGCCACCTCCGAAGCAAGAAGAAGGGCAAGATAGAGGAAAGAGAGTAGTTCTCCCTATCTCCGGAGGAGGTACCCTCGGAAGCATGTCCAAGAGACAGCGAAGAGAGTACGTTCGGGAGGTAGGCCATATTGGGACTTCGTCATCTGCTGCTGCAATGCCGGAGTGGTCTCATGTTCCAATATCTTTCTCTGCGGAGGATGCAGCTGGTATTAAGTTCCCGCATGCAGATCCATTGGTTATCACTGCTGATATTGCAGGGACTGAAGTCCGAAGGGTGCTAATTGACGGAGGTAGCTCGGCAGACATCATTTTTGTGCAAGCCTTCGATCAGTTATGCATTTCCCGGAAGCATCTCCTCCCAGCGGATCGTCCTCTGCAAGGCTTCGCAGGACCTCCGCTTGATGCACTTGGCCAGATAGGCTTGGAAGTAACCTTCGGAGAAGGTTTACTAGCCCGAACTGAAGAAGTTATCTTTGATGTGGTAGATGCCCCGTATGCTTATAATGTCATCTTCGGACGGGGCATGTTGAATCAGTTCGGAGCTGTGGCGCATCACAACTACTTGTGCATGAAGATGCCCACACAAGCAGGAGTCCTAACAATCTTCGGAGATCAAGCCATGGCTCGGAGGGCAGAATATGGTCATGGTCCTCCTCTCGATCCGAGGCAAGTAAATAGTGTCCAAGATAATGAAGAAATTTTTTCAGCCTCCTCCGAAGCTTCGAAGAAGTCGTTTCCGAGACCAAGTCCCGAAGGAGAGATTGCAACGAAGATCATTGTTAAAGATGGTAAAGAATACACTTTTCAATTTGGTAAAGATTTACCTCCTGAAGTTGCAACCTCCTTGGAAAAAGTCGTGGAAGAAAATTTGGATGTCTTCGCTTGGTCTGACGAAGATATCACCGGAGTCGATCGAGATATTATTGAGCACAGGTTTGCTTGTAAACCCGAAGGCCCGGCCTGTTCGACAAGGGCTCCGGAAGATGTCCGCAGAGAGAGCTGCTCTAGCTAAGGACGAAGTTGAAAAACTGTTGAAGGCTGGGATTATCAGAGAAGTGGCCCACACAGAATGGTTAGCCAACCCAGTCTTCGTCAGGAAGAAGTCTTCCGGGAAGCGGCGCATGTGCATTGATTTTACATCTCTGAATAAAGCGTGCCCACGTGACCCCTACCCCATGCCCCGAATTGATCAACTAGTTGACTCCACTGCAGGTTCGGAGTTACTAAGCTTCCTTGACGCGTATTCTGGTTATCATCAAATATGGTTGAAGCGCGAAGATGAAATCAAGACGAGCTTTGTAACTCCTTCGGGAGTCTTCTGCTATGTAAGAATGCCCTTCGGCCTAAGAAATGCTGGGGCTACTTTTTCAAGATTAGTTGCTAAGGCTCTAGGTCATCAACTAGGTCGCAATGTGGAGGCCTATATGGATGATATTGTAATAAAGAGTGCTTTAAAGCACCAGCATAGCCTAGACTTAGCAGAAACTTTCAATAGCCTTCGGGCATGTGGGATCCGTCTTAACCCCGAAAAATGTATATTCGGAGCTAAGGCTGGAAAGTTGTTAGGGTACTTAGTTTCAAGTAGGGGAATTGAAGCTAGCCCTACTCAAATAACTGCGCTGCAGAAGATGGCTCCTCTGGAGAATTTAAAGCAAGTGCAAAAGCTGACTGGACGTCTGGCCGCACTTAGCAGGTTTTTATCAAGGTCTGCGGAGAGGAGCTTGCCAATATTTAAAGCTTTGAAAGGGTCCGAAGATTTTGCATGGACACCGGAGTGTCAGAAAAGCTTCGAAGATATTAAAGATTATCTCAGCAATCTTGCTACACTCACAGTGCCTATTGCGGACGAAACCCTACTCCTGTATCTTGCAGCTACAGGTTCAGCTGTCAGCACAGTCCTTGTCAGAGAAGCGGATATCAATGGGAAGTTGGTCCAAAATCCTGTCTATTTTGTATCCGAAGCATTGTCAGGAGCGAAGACAAGATACTCCGAACTTGAGAAGTTCGTTTATGCTCTGATAATGGCTTCGAGGAAACTAAGACATTATTTTTTGGCTCATAATGTAATTGTACCAACTTCGTATCCTTTAGGAGATATGCTCCGAAGCAAAGATTCCACTGGAAGGATTGGAAAGTGGGCAGTAGAGCTAGCACCCTTCGGCATATCTTTCCTGGCAAGGACAGCTATTAAATCTCAAGTCCTAGCAGACTTCGTAGCAGAGTGGACTCCACCTGCGAAGTTGACTCCAGAGAAATCAGATGACGGAGTTTGGATTATTTACTCCGATGGGGCTTTCCAAGCATCCGGAGCAGGCATTGGGGCAGTATTGATTTCACCGTCAGGGCAAAGAGCAATGTACTCCGCAAGACTCAACTTTAAGTCTACCAATAATATAGCGGAGTACGAAGGGATTTTATTGGGACTCCGGAAAGCACGTGCTCTAGGGGCTACAAGGATAATTATAAAAACAGATTCTCAGATAGTAGCAGGGCACGTAGACAAAAGTTTTCAAGTCCGACATCCACAGCTTGCAAAGTATTTAGAAGAAATCCGCAAGATCGAAGCACACTTCAAGGGTATTTCCATTCGGAGTATACCAAGAGCTGAAAACGTGCAAGCGGACATTTTAGCGAAGGCTGCAGCCGGAGCTGTGGATGTGCCTGACGAAGCTTTCTATGAGGAGCTCAATGTACCTTCGGTGCCACAAATTGCCTCTGCGGAGATTCTTTGCATTCCTAGTGCAGATTGGAAAGATTCGATCATAGAACTCTTGCAAGGAGGAACAAATTTGCCCGAAGAGCCCCAATTGTCAAGATTAAAGCTCAGAGCAAGAAACTATCAGTTAATCAACGGTATATTATACAAGGCCGGAGTATGTTCCCCTCTACTTCGATGTATATCTCGAGCCGAAGGCCAAGAAATTCTTCGAGAAATTCACGAAGGCCTTTGTGGAAGCCATTTAGCCCCTAGAGCTCTGGCAGGAAAAACACTTCGCCAGGGGCTTTATTGGCCCACAATAACAGCTGATGCGGAGAGCTTGGTCCGCACTTGTCAAGGATGCCAATGGATGGGTCGACGGAGTCATCGCCCATCAACAGCTCTTCAAGTCATTGCTCCGGTATGGCCTATGGCCATATGGGGTATGGATCTAATTGGTCCCTTTCCGTTAGCAAAGGGAAATCTGAAGTTCGCAGTGGTAGCTATTGAATATTTTTCTAAGTGGGTAGAAGCAGAGCCCTTAACAGCTATCACTTCGAACAATGTACAGAAATTCTTCTGGAAGAACATTATTTGCCAGTTCGGAGTGCCTAGATATCTCACAGTTGATAATGGAACACAGTTCGACGCAGAACCCTTCAGGAGTTTTGCGAAGACCTAGGCATTCAACTATGTTTTGCTGCAGTGAGACATCCTCAGTCGAATGGAGCCGTAGAGCGAGCCAATGGAAATATTTTATCAGGGCTAAATCGAAGAATAGTAGGATTATCAAAGGGACTGTGGACTGAAGAGCTTCCAAAGATTCTGTGGTCCATTCGGACTACGCAAACAAGGTCCACAGGTTTTACTCCGTTCAGACTACTATTCGGAGATGAAGCTATGACTCCAACGGAGCTCAAAGGGGGGTCATTTCGCAGCACCGAACCGGACATCGAAGAAGAAAGACAAGCTTCGTTAGATTTGTCAGAAGAAACAAGACTTCGGGCTGTAGCTAATTTATCAAAGTATCATCAGCAGACGAAGACTTGGTATGACCCAAAGGTTAAGCTTAGCGAGTTAAGGCCGGGTCATCTTGTTCTACGAAGCATTATAGCACCAGGGAAGTTAGGCAATAAATGGGAAGGTCCATATCTAATTGTCCGCTCAGGGCGCCCTGGTTCATTTAAATTAGCTAATTTAGAAGGTGAAGTGTTAGCACATACTTGGCATGCGGAGCACCTAAAGCGATACTTCGCATAAGGGCTCCTTGTAATTCGCTTGTAATCACCTCTAAATTAATAAAGCATACACCCTGATAGTTGCCTTCCCCTCATAAACTCCCAGCTTCCCGAGCAGGACGCGCTGGAACTGTGGGGTCGACCGAGAGGGAAGTGTCATTAAGCTGGGCTGTATTTCCGGACTTCGTACCCATAAAGTAGAAGCCTCCGGTGTGGTGGCTGAAATCCATCCGGAGCCCTAGGCCACGGCTTGTAGGCATCCGTAAAAGAGCCAATACCACATTCTACGGAGTCCAAGCCATTGGCTGGTAGACTTCCGTAAAAAGAGCCGAAGGTGGCCAAAATCTGCGGAGTCCAAGCTGCAGCTTGCAGACATCCGTAAAAAGAGCCGAAGGTGGCCAAATTCTGCGAAGTCCAAGCCATTGGCTGGTAGACTTCTGCAAAAATAGCCGAAGGTGGCTACAATTATACGGAGTCCAAGCCATTGGCTGGTAGACATCCGTAAAAAGAGCCGAAGGTGGCCAAATTCTGCGAAGTCCAAGCCATTGGCTGGTAGACTTCTGCACAAATAGCCGAAGGTGGCTAAAGCAAAACAGCATTTGAGCCATGAGCTTCGAATGTCTGTTCATATAAGTCCAAAGTGACAAATTTCTTAAGACACTAAAGTGTCCTGAAAGTTATCTCAATTGATTTCTTTCGTTAAACAAAGGTACCAAGTTACCATTCTTCTGACTACAAAAAGTCGAAGGCATTTCATAAGATTTCAAAAGATCTTTAAAGACAGAGGGGCTCCGAACCCCCAAAAAATTGTACTCCGAAGTTTTTTCTTTGCGTATAACCATCTTTGAATACAGTTCGAAGTTGCTTATACCCAAAGAGGGGCTAGTAAATATGGAGACAATTTTAAATCGGCATTCATTATTGAAATAAATGTATTTACAGATTACATTATGAAAAATTGGTATCTATACCAAGAAGGAATCGGAGACCTCTTCGGTCCCGAGAGCTAGGGGTGGAACGACTAGTTCCAACATCGGAAGTTCTAAGAACTTTACGTTTAACTCTCTTCCTCCCCTTCGAAGCTCTAAAATCCTTCTGCTCTTGTTGAAACTCGGCCCAAGTTCGAAGCCGCTCGGGGCTTCTTTCCCAGCTTCTAAGATCTTCAGATCTTTTATTTTGGGCTTCACCTTCGTCTTCGGACCAATTAGTGTCTTCAGAAGACGAGGTGTTTGCGTCAATCTCTTTATCTTCCTCTTTAATATAAGACAATACGTCTTTGATTACTTCGGGCGCAATAACGCCGGAGTCATCTCGAGGAATAAGAAATCGAGGACGCTTATAACTCTTTAGAAGTTCGAAGGTGTTCCACAATGAGCAAACTTCGCTGTTAAGCTCTAACACTTCGATATCTTCCATAAGAGGCAAAGCCTAAAAATATGACAAACAAGACTTTCATTGATAAATGTTTACAAGCATAAAGCTTTACATGGTTAGAAATCCTAAAATATTCCTAAACCTGCGGGTTCGAAGGAGGTTGACTGCTCGAAGCTTGGCTCCGAACTTGCTTCTGGTGTTGGCCTTCATCAATCCAAGCCTTGATCGCAGAACGACCTTCGGCTCTCCACGAAGTTTGGAAGGCTCGCCAAGCAGCAGCTACACCTTCGGAAGGTTTGAGAAGTCGGTCGTCGTCGAAGGTGATTGGACCTCTCCCTGCGTCCGGAGTTATTGATCGGCCCAAATCCTCGTAATAGCGAAGTAGACCAACAGCAGACACTTGTCCGGAGAGTTCTCCGTATCTAATGCCCGCCGTCTTCATCTGCTTCGCCACCCCTTGGATCCTTTTCAACCGGCGCAGAAGGCTGATGTTATCATCAGAAGGGAGAGTTCCGGTAGTACCGAAGTACTCCAGGACATCTAACAACTGATTCATAACCTCTGCAGCCACCTTCTCAGACTTCAACTTATCTTCGTTCAGCGCATCCTTCGTCGAAGTAACTTCGTCCAAAACCCCAGAAAGCCTAGCATTCTCAGTGGTCAAAGTGTTTTTCTGGGTCAATAGTTGGCTAGCTTCCTCTTCGAGTCGAACGAGCCTAGATCCTGCAGTAGCATGCTCCGCCCGCAGTTTTTCAACCTCTGCTCGAAGCACAATCCTCTCCGCTTCGAGCTCTTTCTTTGCAGCTTCCAAGCTTTGCCTGGCCCTTCGCTCTGTTGATATTATATTATCCATTTGAGTCACTCGACTTTCAGAGATGTTAAAATTCCTTTGAAGAGTGCTATTTTCTTCCCGAAGCCGAGCGATTTCTTCGTCATTGCATAGACTTGCAGCTCGGGCCAAGACAGTTTGCTGTCAAAATAAAAACTAAAGTAAATATTTATTCGAAGATAAATTCTATAATATTTCGCAGTTACTTCGTACCTGGTAGGCTGTACGTTCAATAACGGCATTAAGCTCCATCCTGTCAGCCTTGCTCAGGATGGCCACTAATTTGGTCTCCCCTATGTCACGACTAGCTCGATCCAAAGGTTCGAGCAAAGTCCGAAGACCAGTTGTTTGCCCTAAGAAAGGAGCCAGCAAGGGGAGCATGCTTATTGCCTCTTGGTCATCTTCGTTCAACGAAGGACCGGAACTTTGGCCTATGGTCTTCGGAGCCACTGGAGTTTGAGCCTCCCTGGAAGATTGGCTCTCGTCTGTTGAATCAGACGGAGTTGATTCGGAGCTTATAGCAGGCAGGGGCTCTATTTGTCTTTTGCCTCTTCCAGGTCCCTTTTGAGTAACTCTCAGGGCTGGCTCCGAAGTCGTCGAAGGCCCAGGAATTATTTCCTCCTGACGGACTTCTTCCATAGGAGTGGGCTCTGTAAAATAATGAAAAGTATTATACATAGTATAAATACTCAAATAAATACAAAAAGTTATTCGAAGTCTACCTTCGGCATTTTGCGGAGGAGTCATCGTCGGACTGTTTGGTGGATCGAAGGCTAATTCTTCATCCGAATCAGCCGTTAAATCTTGGACTGCAGGAGCATCGTCCTGGGCAGTCCTCGTTGCTTCTTCGGGAATCGAAGCCATAGTGACTTCGACCCCACCTTCATTCACAGGAACTCCGTCCTGAGTTACATCTTCTTGAACTACCGAAGTCCTTGGTTGATCAACATTTTCTCCGGACTCCGGTACGTTCGCAGGTACTTCGGCTTGTGCGGCCCTTTGAGTTTCATTTTCTTCCATCAGGTGCATAAGTAATCTCCCCGTTTCTTCTTGGGAGTCGGAAACCGAAGCTCTTGAGCTTGAAGGTACAGGATCTAAAGGTGCGAGGTTCTTCGGCTTCCGAGCCACCCTCTTCACCGGAGTTTTTGCCGAACTTGAAGTTCCAGCTTCGGCTTTCCTTTTCTGAGGCCCTTTCTCCAAAGGCGCCCAATCCATCAGAGGGGGAGGAGTGAGTTTCAGCATTCCCCATACTTTGTTAAATCTCTCCCAACTCCCAACCAGTTTAATTCGCCACTCTTTCTCAGTCGGAGTTGGAGCACCCAAGATCTTTTCCGAAGCCCTTATAATCTGTTCTGAAGTAACAGGGGCTGAAGAAACTGCAAAATAAATAATTCAAGTCAGTTTTTTCTTCGAAGTAAATATGTTTAATGCATGTTGGTTTCGAAGTTACCTGTAGGACTTGAAGTCAAGTTAATTTTGCGAAGACCGCCTTCGGAGTCATCTTCGAAGATGATAGGCCAGTTGGCCATCAGTGGAGGAATTTGAAGACCGATGAATTCTTCAGCCAAGTCTCGCATACTGAGCCTTCGGCTAACTTTTTCAAGCAGGTTCAGACGGGCTTCGAATTGGCCTTCGTCGGGACGCACCAAAGCTTCCTTTCGGAATTGGATTTCTTTAAGGGGTCCGGCCAGAGGATTGCTTGCCCCAACTTCGGCATAGAACCATTTCAGAATCCAATCGGTGTACCATCTGGCGTTGATAGCTTTAGCAGGAAAGCGAAGGGCATACTCATCCCGAAGTCTAAAGTTGATACTGCCAAAAGATATTACTACTTTTTCACCTCCGGGAGTTACGAAGGTTTTCGGCTGGCAGGTTGCTCTATGTAATGCAGCGAAGATTTCAGCCCTTCCTTCACATCCTTCGGCTCTTAAGGCCCACTCAAAGATAGCTAATCTAGCTACCGCATTCGGAGATAGTTGGGGGAGGGTTACATGGAATAGGTCGAGTACCTCCGCCAAAAAGTCCACTGCAGGGAGACCCAAGCCTGCTTCGAAAAAGGCTTCGAACACTACTACTTCTCCGGGTCTTGGCACTGGAATTACTTCTTTCCCCGGTTTCCGAATCATAACTCCCGCACCAATATTTCCTCCTACTGCGATTGTCAAGGACTCTCTTTTGCAGGTCGAAGGCCCTAATTCAAAGGACTGATCCAAATATTTGGTCGATGGAGGGCACAGACCTTGGTCATCGGCGATTTGGGGATTTCTCCCCCCTGCCGCCATGGATGTCGCCGCCTGCATCGACGGTGCCGCCGCCAATGTTGCCGCTGCTACCGCTGCGGCTGCCTGTTGCCGAGCCAAAGCCGAAGGAGGCGCAGATCCCTTGGTCTTCACCATTACGATCACTAGATTGTTCGGAGGAAATGAAGGCAAGGACTCAAGAACTCAAAACCTAGGGCTCAAGAACTCAAGGGGCTCAAAAAGTTTTTGACTGTGAGAAAGCGGTGAAAAGGTAATCGGGTAAGTTTTAAGCCCTCTATTTATAGCATAAATGTTCCGTTTGTTACCGTTTTGTTTCTGCCCTTTCGCATTCTCGCCCGTTATTTTCCTCCGAAAATAACGCATCATATAACTTCCGTTAGAAGAAACAGGCTAACGGCTATTTCTTCTAAGTCTGGAAAGTCTTCAATCTTTCTAAAGATACTTCTAAGTTACTTCTAATGTAACTTCTTCGAATGCCAATTCGAAGCATATATCTCCACATAATTCAGAGATGATATAAATCTGTTAACCCCTACGCATGATTACTTTTCTTGCGTATACTGCTCTCCTAAACGTTACAGGTCAACGGAGAAGCGTATTCGAGGGGCTACTGTTGGGGGAAAATATCTCATCTTCGGGGTTATTGCCGAAGCAGCATTAAGACAGCCAACCAGTTCGAAGATTGTCCGAAGATCATCTTCGAAGATGCTCAGAACCCCGTTCGAAGCCCGAAGACAGGCACTGGTTCGAAGTATGTCTTCGAACTAAAGCCCTTCAAGATCTTTTCTGCCAGCTAAGATGGAAGACTTATCTTCTATCCTATTAGATTAGTCTTTTACCATTTTAGCCCTATTAAGGAAACCGAATAGTTTCCTTAATGTCGGTTGTAATAGAGGGGTAAATAGGTCTTTTCCTTAATGTTTAGGCCTATAAATACCCCCCATTTCACCCTGTAAGAAGGACCGAAGACAAGTGATTCAATACACACTTTCAAACTATTCTAAGCTATTATCCTTTCGGAGGCTTAGAACAGTTTGCTTCACAAACACTTCGTTTGTTAGTTTCTTTTCTACAGAAACCTGTTAGCGTAATCTTTTACGCCAACAATGGCATTGTTTCCGGCATAGGATAGGTCGTCTTCCTCTTCAATATGATCGTCTTCCTCTTCAACATGTTCATCGTTGGCTCGTGCAGCAGGCAATCGTGTTTCCAAGGCAGTCATTCGGTCCACTAGGTCAGCCACAGTACGCGCGAGACGTTCGATGGAATGTTGGGTCTGCCGCTGAGACTCTAGTAGAGCACGCCGTGAGACACAGTCATTAAAATCAGATGGAGGGGTGCCGCTGTTATCTGCCATGTTAGTGAAAAGATAAAACAACAAAGAATAATCCTATGTAAAACAGCTAGGTGGGGTGGTGGGTGTGGGGTGGAAGCAATCCGTCAAGCACCTTACCCACGCTTGCAAGTGTTCTTACCACGCCGCAGTGAGGTCACCTGGCCTACAGGTGATGAACCAAGTGGAGGGCGGTGTACAATTGCAAGAAATGAACCTGTCCTGACCAAGAGAAAGGTGTAGCTTGGAAGGCAAAGTGAGTAGCAAGGATTAGCGATAATAATAACAGTTAAACCAAGTTCAATAAGTATTCCCTAGTACTCGTCAAAGTTGCTGGCCTTAGTGCTCCCAAGGTGAAAATTCAAGCAATAGAGAGAAACTATGTGCCCAAAACTCAAATGGAAGCAACACAGGCCAAATTCAGCTCTCTGCAGATCGGACAAGAGATCGGACAAGGGATTGGACAAGCAGAAACTGCCACTGCCTGCCACTGATCGGACAAGAGATCGGACAAGAGTTCGGACAAGAGTTCGGACAAGCAACTAACAGGACCGCTTCTCTTTTTTTTTTATATTTTTTTTTCTCTTTTTTTTTCACTCTATTTTTTTTTGAAACAAGGATGACAAGAGATACAACCACAAAAATTGGCACCTGCAACTGAGGTGGGATGTGGCTCACAGAAATTCAACAAGTTCGGTGAACGACGAGCAAAAACTTTGTCCAATTTTTTCTTTATCTTACTGATTTTTTTTGGCGACTTTGGAGAGGGCTAACCGGCGTAGCGGTTAGGGTACCCACCCAAATTGGGTCAGGAACACGCTCAAAAAATTTCAGATTTTTCTGCCAAACGAGCGAAAAGTTATGCCTGTTTTACTGAAGGGGGTCACAAAGAGTCGATGTGGAAAACAAAGTAGGGTTGCGGAAGGGGGGGGGTTTCGGTGGGGAAATTTTTTTTTGAGACACAAGAACAACTACTACTCAAACGACACAGAGGAATGACTAAACCAGCAACGAGACTCGACCAAGAACACGAACTCAACAAAGTTAAAACTGAAATTAAAATCGCAAGGCACAAAGGGGTTCTCGGTGGGGAATTTTTTTTTGGTGCGGTTTTCTGGACTCTGGGTAAAAACAAAAGAAGATCGAGATTACCTAACGGGAAACCTTTGCTCTGATACCAACTGATGGGGGATTGGTCCCGATCTTCCGCTAGGTAAAGGATAAACTTGGATTGGTGGAGAATCTCGACGTTGGCGATCCAAGGCTCCGGTCCGGCGGATCAAAACCTTGCAATCGTTACACCACTGTCTCCGTTGGTTATCAACCACGCAGAACGCGATTGACCTCGCCACGAAGGCTAATTCCTGCAAGCGAACCCAAGAACACAAGCAAGAACAGGAAGGATACAAATCGAATGCCAAATCACAGACAAACGAAGATAAGGTGAGGTTTCACAAACGCCAATGCAGCAGCCAATCGGTCCGGTGCAAGAGGCGGGATCTAAACACAACAGTGTAGATGCAACAAAGCAAAACCTAACCCTAGAGGCGGCTGGCGTGAGAATATATAGGGCGGCAACCTGTGGAAGGCGAACAGACATGGGCTGTGGGCTAGAAGACGTACAGACTCAGACTATGGGCCAACATGGCCCAGTTCTGTCACGCAGGACTGTTTTAAACACACAGGACAGCTCGAGACTCCAAATGAGGTGGAACCAACAGCAAACGATCCGTCTTCTCCTCAGCTTTCCAAAAAGTCCAGGAACGCGCCAATCGGACTTCGTATGAGGAAGTTATGCCCATTTTGGTGCATGGTGGTTGATGTAGTCCGAACCAGCGATTTCTTGACTTCAAAATCATCCGTGTGACTCCGTCTTCAACTCCAACTCTCCTATTCTATCTCCCATGTTCCTAAGCAACAAAATATCACTAGTATTCAGTAGCATCTCATCCAAACAAATATTAACATAGTTGCTAAGGAAAGAATTAACCTCATGGTTCAAGCGGCGGGCACGGGCGCGTGTGATTGGTCCTTGTAGCTGAATTGTAGGTGGAGGCTCCATGTGTGTATCATGTGAGGTGATGTCCTCATCAGGTGAGGGTCCCTAGAGACGAAGTAATCCCCATGCCACGCGAAGGATAAGTAGTGGTTTTTGAGGCCTTTTTTGACGCGGGGCTTGGGCTGCTATCTTCAGGGCTCCTGGCCGACGTCCTGCGGATGTTCCACACAGAGCTCCTGCAACTCTCCCCAAACGCCATCGCCTGCTTCGCTATCTTCGAGTGGGCTATGCAAGCGGGGGTGGGGGGGGGGGGGTGGGGGTGCTTAGGAAGGGTGGAGGTCTTTGTAATGATGCATGAAGCCAACTGCCAACCGAAGAAGTGGTTCGTGATTGACGGCTCGATGATGCTGCTGGCCTTCGGAAGCATAAACTTCTAACTCTAAAAGGAGTACAAGAAAAAACTTCCTGACGAAGGCCACCAATGAGCGATGGTACTCCAATTGGATACTGCGTTGGTTCTACGCTGAGGAAGCGGTAGACTCCGGGCTAGCGGGACCCATCCAGGAAATCTCCTACCGGTGGAAAGCGGAGGTCTCGGCGAAGGCGAGTGGCATTCGGGTCCGCCTACTCCTCATGGACATCTTCGCTCACCGCATGAGCATGCGGGATTTGATGGAGGAGTTTATTGCCCTCCGCATTCCTCCCCTTAAGGCTAACTGGCCAATAGCCTTCTAGGGGTCCAAGGACAGAGGCCTTCGGGAAATCCCCTCCGAGTCCATAGGTATACTTCTTGACTTCCTCCTGCACTTTAGATATTTTGCTCTAGTTCTTTATTTATGTATTTTTAGTAAAGTTTATACCTTGGTTTATACAGGCTCATGGGTGACGATGACTCCGGAGAAGATAGCCCAGGCTACAGAAAAAGTAGTCGGAGCCCCTACTTCTGTGCAAAAGAAGCTGAGGCTTGAACTGGTGGGTGCCTAGGAGAGGTTCATCAGGCTATGGAGCTTGCTCGAAGGCTAGTCCCTTACTCTTTCGGACTTGGATGTCCCTGATCTGATTCCACGGAAAAGGAAAGTGGACCCCAAGCCTGCCAACATCATGAATCCCCCTTCGAAGAGGACGACTCGCAAGCCAAAGAGCCTAGCTAGGAGCGGGTCTCCTCTACCTCCTCCATCTCTGGACCCTCTTCCAACACTTGTGGCGGAGGAGCAGTTGGCCGAGGAAGTCCTGACAGTGGCGCCGGAGGCCTCAGAGACGGAGGGGGCTGAAGAGGCCTAGACACCAGTGCTTGAAGAGGCCGATGATGCCCATGTGATGCAGCCGGAGGACCTCACGCAGGAGGATGCCAAAGGGGCCCAGACGACAGAGTTAGAGGACCCTGAGCAAGTAGATGCTGAATAGGTCCAAATGGAGGAATTGGAGGCCCTGTGCCTTGAAGGTATCGAGGGAGCTCAGGCCTCAGAGCTCAAGACCTTGGCACCTGTGGGGACCGAGGCAATTGTGGCGGAAGAAACAGGGCCCCAAGTGGCTAATTCGCCACTCACGACCTCAGAGGATTTTGGTGCACACTTTATCCGAATGTTTGAGCAAATGAACAGTCCGAAATAGTCTTCGATTGGCGGAGGAAGAGGTATTTCTTTTCTTGCTTCAGTTCCATACCTATTATTTTTTAACACATCACTTTAAATTAATCATTTTGTACGTATTTGAATTTGCTTCAGTTGTACCAGCGATGGGCCCATCGATGGTCTCTTCGCCCGCGGTGAAAGGGGTCGAGCCGAAGGGTAAAACTCCTGTTGTAGTGGTAACCTTTGAGGACCATGCTGAATAGCGTGGGCCTCATGGCTCCAGAAGTGATGAGTCATTGTCAACGATAGTCAAAGAGGACTGAAGAAGAAGAGATCTACTATTTCAAGGGCCGCGTGTGACTCAGGTACACGGGCAGTGAGCGACTGTCGGGCAGAGGAGGCTGCGAAGTTGGGCTGGCCCAATCCGGGTACATGGGCCAGAAGCAGTAGAAGACCCACTGGGTTGTTGACCAGGGTTGACTCAGGTACACGGGCGGTGAGTGATTGCCGGGCTGAGAGAGCTGCGGAATCAGGCCGGCCCAATCCGGGTACCTGGTGCAAAGCCGGTGGAGGCTTTGTCAGTTTCGGCGCAAAACTGACAACCGTTGATCTTGTATCCGACTGTCCAGAAGAGAAGCCGTAGTCACTATGAAAACTTAGCTTCCGGATAAGTCATCTGTATCTCTAGGCCCACAGTCAGTCAGTCGTGTCTGTAAAAATACCTAAGGGCAGTAGAGTCTTTTCCTTTATTCCTGCATCTGTAAAAAACCCTAAGGGGCTGGTGGAATATTCCTAGTGTTGGGCAGCCTATAAATAGGACCCCAATCCGTAGGGTTAGGTCACCCTTTTGGCTGAAATCAATACTACTCCTTTGGGTCATTTTGTCTCTTGCACCTTCTTTTTCCTTTCCTGTTCATGCGTGCGCCGCCAAGATCTGTATGGTGTTTTTGGTTCATTACTGCATCCTCTTGATTTTATTTGTTCCCGTGGGATTCCATTTCCTGTTCGTGTTCGGATGCGTGCATTGATTTCTCTGAAGCAGAAGCTTCGGTTTGGTGTCTGCGGTTGAGTTTATTCCTGAGAAGGTGCTTCTGTTGCGTGTGTTCTTCACGCAAGTAGTACTAGTTCTTGCTGTTGTAAGTAGTACTACTACACTGTAGCAACAGTACACTAGTACCAGCTTTTTGCTTTTTTGCGCAGCTTTTTGATCGAAGTTGATAGGGTTGAGTAACTTTTCTGACTGTTTTCTGGCGAAGCCACCCTCTCTGTTCGAAGCCCCTCATCTCCCTGAGGCAAGCTTCGATCTGATATACTCAAAGGCTTCATTTGAACTTCGAACTTCGTTTTGTGTCCTGAGTTGCTAGCTTCAAAGTATCTTTTGAACTGTCAGTGTTTCATACTTCGAACGTCTGTGCGAAGGTACTCCGACTCGAGCTCTTCGAAGTCCATACTTCGACAGGTTTCGAAGTTGGCTTCGAAGCTTGTCTTTCTGTTAGACTTCGCTCAGTGTTTGCTTCCATCTTCTTTGAAGGTCCTTGTTGTGTTCTGTTCGAAGGTAGAGTGTAGGCTTCGTTTTTGGTTTCTCTGTCGCGTGTCAGCCTTCGCTTTTCCTTTCGAAGGTTGTTCGCTCTGTGTGCAAGTTCGAAGCTGTGTTTGAAGCCTTGCCTTCGAAGTACACACTTCGAAGCAGGCTCCGACTCTGTCATACTTCGCTCTCATTCACACTCGACCTAGGATAGTCAACACACCTTCGACAGACTTCGACTTCCACCTCCAAACCAGGCTTCGACCACCGAAGCAGACCTCGACGGGCGAAGCAGGCTTCGCCAAGTTCCGAACAGGAGACAAATCTGAACAGTAACTTCTCATCTCACTTTATATATATTAGATCATTTCATTGAGAAGTTTGGCCTGACATGTCTAGTATACTTTGTTTATCTGCCTAGTTGCACTGCTTTGGTAGTTCTCTGTTTAACATCAGTTGATTCTAGGCTAGATACCTTTAGACTTAGGCTATCTGTTCATTTTCTGTTGCTTAGTCTTTTGAGGTGCGTTGGGTGTTGGGAACATGCCATATATTCGAAAGAATTTTTAAGGCGCCCATTCACCCCCCCTCTAGTCGCTACTTTCGGTGCTACAAGTGGTATAAGAGCGAGGTTAGGTTTTTTCCATACCTTAACCGGTTCTAAACCCCGGTAGTGACCATGACGTCTCCTGGCAAGGTCCCGTCTTGGAAGCCTATGGCTATAACTATTGGAAGACTCGCATGCGAGCCTATCTCATGAGCTAGGGTTCGGACATTTGGGACATTTGCGTTCACACCACGTTTGTCATATTGCCAATCGCTGAGCATGGTACTGCTGGTATCATTGCTCAGCATCTGAGCAACAGTAAGGCTGTGAACATTCTTTTCTCTGGTTTAGGTCCCACTGTGTTTGAGCGTGTGAGCCATCTCTCCACTGCGAGAGAGATCTGGGCTACCCTCAAGGCACACCATGAGGGAACAGCTCAGGTCAAGGCTCGGCTCTATGAGACCTACCGGCGTGAGTACGAGAACTTCACACAGAAGCCGGGTGAATCTGTTGAAGCTTTGTTTGGTCGCTTTCAATCGATCATTAACAAGTTTCGGGACAACAAGGCTGAGGGTGCTCAGTTAGTCTCAGATCACGAGCAGGCGCTCAAGGTTCTCCATACCTTGGACCCAAAGATCTGGGAGATCAAGGTATCCTCTATCGTTGAGAGCACTTCTTACGATACCTTGACCATTTCTGAGTTGTTTAGCAAGCTGAAGGCCACTGAGGTAGATATCCAGCTGAGATCAAATCTCACTGGTTCTGGATCAAAATCCCTGGCCCTTGCTACACCTTCTGTTGATCCCTCTGCTGTGAGTTGTGCTGGGTTCTCCTTGATGTCTATCACTGAGGACCAGCTTGAGTCTTTGGGAGATGATGATTTGTGTCTCTTTAACAACCGGGTGCGTCGTGTCTATGACAAGAGAATGTTCAAAAGACACGGCACAAAATCCAGATGCTTTGAGTGTGGTGATCCAGGACACTTCATCGCCGACTGCCCCAAGCTCAATGGACATAAGAAGGGCACCGATGGTGGCTTCCACGACTCCGGCAAGCACGAGAGCTCATCCTTCAACAAGGGCAAGCCGAAGACCAGATTCGTCAAGAAGGCCCTGAAGGATTACCGGCGAGAGAACAAGAAGCGCGACAAGGCCTTCTTCGCCGAGATGGAGAAGAGCTACTCCAAGCGGTCCACGTCTTCTTCCTCTTCATCAAGCTCAAGCGATGAGGAGATCGCCATCAGGAAGGGGAAGGACAAGGACGATCTGGCGGGCCTCTGCTTCATGGCCTTCGGAGACAAGCCGAAGAGCCGCTCACACCAGCGCCGAAGATCCCGCAAGAGCTTCTGTTCAATGGCTCTTGGGGATAGGGAAGAAAAGAGCTCCTCCGATGACTCCGATGACGACGACAACAAGGTATCATCCTATGAATGAGAAATTGTTGATTTACTTGAGAGTAATCGTCAGGAGTTAAAGTATCGGGAAAAACTGCTTAGGGGGGCCAAAAGAGGATAGATGAGTTAGAGAGTGAGCTTGCCGTAGCCAACGGCAGAATTGAGAGTCTATATTCTTCCCCTTGCTTGGGTGATAGCAGTGAGTGCCCGAAGTGTGAGGTGCTTCTGTGTGACCTTTCGACTCTGAAGTCCAGGTACACAGAAAGGGTTGATGAGAGGGACGCTTTGGCCACTGAGCTTGAAAGCGCTTAGCTGGAGCTGAAAGATGCTCAAGCCACTGTCGTCGCACCTTGTGTTGATTGCCCATCTCATCTAGCTGCCTTAGCTGAGCTGAAATCCAAGGGCGATGAACATTTGGGTGATTTGGAGAGGTTGAGAGCTGAGCTTGCGCAGACTAGGCTAGAGCTTGAGACATTGTCAGTTCAACCCACTGTCTGTGAGAACTGCCTGTCTCTTAGACTTGAGTTGATCAAGCTAAAAGCCGAGAAGTCTGTCCAAGTAGAGAGTGAGTGTGAGACCTGCTTGTCTCAGGTGGAGGTTCTAGCTTCCTTGAGAGAGGAGCTAGCTGATTCTCAGAATGAGAACTTTTACCTCCGTTCTATCCTAAGTTGGATCAGTGCCAGAGAGCCACAACTTGGCATGATGATCTAGTAGTTCAAGAGGCAGGATGGGTTTGGGGCAGGTTACACCTACACCAAGGCTGACTTTGAGAGTGCCATTAGCCGGGCAGTGGAGTGGAGTAAAATGACTCCTGAGCAGAGATATCCCAAGACCCATTCCACTGAGTCTTCCCAGGCTTGTCAGCCCAAGGATGGAGTGATCCATGAACCACCCAGAGATCCACCCAAGAAGCCTATCTGGGTTCCAAAGCCCAAACACCTCCACTCTTCTCTAGACTCTCTTCCTGGACCCTCTCAGCCCAAGAAGACAACACCTAACACCACTAAGCCCAAGAACCCCAAGCCTCAACCACAACCCAAGAAGCCCACCTATCATTGTGAGTACTGTCAGAGAGACGGGCATCTTGTGGAGTTTTGCTTCAGGAGGAAGCGGGTTGAGAGAGCAGAGAGAGCTTATGGTGGTCAGGAGTAGTTTTACCAGCAGGGTGGTAGACTGCGTGTTCCTCGATGCGGGAGAGGCCGGAGGCCAAGCTGCGTCGTGTAGGTGGTGGTAGAGGAGACGAATTTCTTGCCCGTGCTCCAGTTGGTGGTGTCCATTCTGGCAGAGTTCCAGGTCGTGTTGGCTACGGTCCTGGACCTCGTGGCCGAGGTTTTAGGCAGAACCAAGGACCGCGCTTTGAGCCGCGTTTTGGTCAAAACTCTTTTGATGGTTTTCGCTTTCCATCTTTTGAGCAGATGGCTCGACACTGGTTTAGCTCTTTTGCTAAGCCTGGTGCCGGACCATTTGCTCCCACTTACAGCCACTGATTGTACAGGATCGGGGACTGGAGGACGTTTGGATCATGGACTCAGGATGTTCTCGCCACATGATAGGACATCGCAGATGGTTCTCCAGTCTCACTCCCCCGAGCTCCAAAGAGTACATCACATTCGGGAACAGTGGTCAAGGGAAGGTAAGTGGCATATGCTCTATTCACATTTCAGATCATTTCTCTTTGAAGAATGTTGCTTTGGTTAAGAATTTGAACTTCAATTTGATTTCTATTTCGCAACTTCTTGAGGATGGTTTGGAAGTGCGTTTTAAGAAGGGCAATTCTTCTGTGTTTGATTCTAGAGGGTCTTTGATTTGTCAGATTTTACCATTCGGTAAAGTTTTTCGAATTGACTTCTCTAGTTCTTTTGTCCCTTCTCGCTGTTTGATTGCTGGATCCTCCTCTGAGCTCTGGAAGTGGCATAGGAGGTTAGGTCATTTGAGTTTTGATCTGCTAGTCAGGTTGAGCTCTATGGACCTCATCCGAGGATTGCCCAAGCTTAAGATGGAGAAGGATCTAGTTTGTCATCCCTGTCGTCATGGGAAAATGGTTGCCGCTTCTCACTCACTTGTGACTCAGGTGATGACTTCGTATCCGGGTGAGCTTTTACATTTGGACACTGTAGGTCCAGCTCGGGTAAGTTCAGTCGGTGGGAAGTGGTACGCACTTGTGATTGTTGACGACTTCTCTCGATTCTCGTGGGTTTTCTTTTTGGAGTCTAAGGATGAAACTTTTCAATTTGTTCATGACCTGATTTTGAAGCTAAAGAATGAGAACAATGGTCGGATGCGAGCAATTCGCTCCGACAACGACTCTGAGTTCAAGAACTCTCAGTTCGTTAGCTTCTGTAGTGATCAAGGTCTTGACCATCAGTTTTCTTCTCCTTACACTCCCCCACAGAACGGCGTTGTGGAACGAAAGAACCGCACACTAGTCGAGATGGCCAGGACGATGCTCGATGAGCACATGACTCCTAGGCGTTTTTGGGCTGAAGCCATGAACACGGCTTGCTATCTAGCCAACCGCATCTTTCTTCGAGCTTACTTAGGTAAGACTTCGTATGAGTTGCGGTTTGGCAGACAGCCCAAGGTGAGCCACTTGCGAGCGTTTGGCTGCAAGTGCTTTGTGCTCAAGAAGGGAGGGCATTTGGATAAGTTTGAGTCTCGCTGCTGGGATGGTATTTTTCTTGGTTATGCATTGCATTCTCAAGGGTTCCGTGTTTGGAAACTCGAAACCCAATAGCTTGTCGAGACGTGTGAAGTTTCATTTGCTGAGTCCTTGCCTTCTTTGACTCCTTCTTTTGAGCCTTCTGATGATGTTGAGCTCGGAGAGTCCATCTTCGAGGAAGATGAGGATACTCCATCTGCTGATGAGGGTGGGCTTTCTGCACCCCCTTCAGAGCCCACACCTTCTGAGACTTCGACTGAGGATGAGGGCGGACCTCTGATCACTTCTTCCACTTCGATCGAGCCCCCTCAGTCGAGTCCAGAGGTGCCAGCTACTGACTCCAGTGAGGTGACTTCAGATCACCAAGTGATGGGGGAGTGGTCCCGATCTTCCGCTAGGTAAGGGATAAACTTGGGTTGGTGGAGAATCTCGACGTTGGCGATCCAAGGCTCCGGTCCGGCGGATCAAAACCTTGCCATCGTTACACCACTGTCTCCATTGGTTATCAACCACGCAGAACGCGATTGACCTCGCCACGAAGGCTAATTCCTGCAAGCGAACCCAAGAACACAAGCAAGAACAGGAAGGATACAAATCGAATGCCAAATCACAGACAAACGAAGGTAAGTTGAGGTTTCACAAACGCCAATGCGGCAGCCAATCGGTCCGGCGCAAGAGGCGGGATCTAAACACAACAGTGTAGATGCAACAAAGCAAAACCTAACCCTAGAAGTGGCTGGCGTGAGAATATATAGGGCGGCGGCCTGTGGAAGGGAAACAGACTTGGGCTGTGGGCTAGAAGACGTACAGACTCAAATTATGGCCTACACGGCCCAGTTCTGTCACGCAGTACTGTTTTAAATACACAGGACGACTCGAGACTCCAAATGAGGTGAAACCAACGGCAAACGATCCGTCGTCTCCTCAGCTTTCCAAAAAGTCCAAGAACGCGCCAATCGGACTTCGTATGAGGAAGTTATGACCATTTTAGTGAATGGTGGTCGATGTAGTCCGAACCAGCGAATTCTTGACTTCAAATCATCCGTGCGGCTCCGTCTTCAACTCCAACTCTCCTATTCCATCTCCCATGTTCCTAAGCAACAAAATATCACTAGTATTCAGTAGCATCCCATCCAAACAAATATAATCAAAGTTGCTAAGGAACGAATTAACCTCATGGTTCAAGCGACGGGCACGGGCGCGCGTGATTGGTTCTTGTAGTTGAATTGTAGGTGGAGGCTCCATGTGTGTATCATGTGAAGTGATGTCCTCATCATCCTCCCCCTCTTGAATTGGAGTCGTCCTCGACTCAAGCTCATCATCATCTCCCAAATAGGGTTTTAAATCTGAAATGTTAAATGTGGGACTAACCCCAAAAGCTGCAGGCAACTCAAGCTTATATGCATTGTCATTTATCTTCTCAAGCACACGGAAAGGACCATCTGCACGGGGCATCAATTTAGACTTTCGTAAATCAGGAAAACGATCCTTGCGCAAGTGCAACCAAACAAGATCACCTGGTTCAAATGTTATCTCTTTCCTACCCTTACTACCATAAGCACGATATTTCTCATTCATTTTCTCTATGTTTGCTTTAGTAGTTTCATGCATCTTAAGTAATAATTCAGCACATGTAGTAGCATCAAAATTCAAGTTTTCAGATGGTGGTAATGGCAGCAAATCAATAGGAGCACGCGGATTAAAGCCATAGACCACTTGAAACGGACTTACCTTAGTAGTGGAGTGTACTGACCTATTATATGCAAACTCAATATGAGGTAGACACTCTTCCCAGAGCTTCAAGTTGGTCTTCAAAACAGCCCTCAACATGGTGGACAATGTGCGGTTGACGACCTCCGTTTGTCCATCCGTTTGGGGGTGACAAGTAGTAGAAAACAGCAGCTTCGTCCCCAACTTATGCCACAACGTCCTCCAAAAATGACTTAAGAATTTGGCATCACGATCTGAAACGATGGTATTGGGAACTCCATGCAAGCGTACGACCTCTCTGAAAAACAAATCAGCAACATTTGTAGCATCGTCGCTCTTGTGACAAGGTATAAAATGCGCCATTTTAGAGAAACGATCTACCACCACAAAAATACTATCTCTCCCCCTCCTAGTTCTAGGTAATCCTAACACAAAATCCATAGAAATATCCTCCCATGGTACACTAGGGACGGGCAGAGGCATATAAAGACCATGTGGGTTTAGACGGGACTTAGCTTTATTGCAAGTAGCGCATCGTGCCACATAGCGCTCAACATCTCGTCTCATCTTAGGCCAATAGAAGTGGGTGGACAGCACATCTTCAGTTTTCTTTGATCCAAAATGACCCATCAAACCACCACCATGTGCTTCCTGCAATAACAACAAGCGAAGAGAGCTAGACGGCACACATAACTTGTTAGCACGAAAAAGATATCCATTATTCAGCACATATTTGTTCCAAGCACAGGACATCTGTACAATTTGCAAAAGCATCTTTGAAGTCCAAATCAGTAGCATACATGTCCTTCAATGTTTCTAAACCAAAGATCTTATAATCAAGTTGAGAAAGCAATGTATAACGTCTAGACAAAGCATCCGCAATCACATTATCTTTCCCTTTCTTATGCTTAATGATATATGGAAAAGTCTCAATAAATTCTACCCATTTAGCATGTCGTTTATTCAGATTTGCTTGACTACGTATATGCTTCAATGCTTCATGATCGGAATGAATAATAAACTCCTTAGGCAAAAGGTAATGTTGCCAAGTTTCAAGCACACGCACTAAGGCATATAATTCCTTATCATAGGTAGAATAATTCAACTGTGGGCCATGTAATTTCTCACTAAAATAGGCCACGGGTTTACCTCCTTGCAGCAGCACACCTCCTAATCCAAAACCACTAGCATCACATTCTAACTCAAAAGGCTTACCGAAGTCGGGTAACTGAAGTAGAGGTGCATGTGTAAGGCGATCTTTGAGTGTGGCAAAAGCTTGTTCATGTGCTGGCTCCCACGCAAAAGTAATTCCCTTCTTGGTCAACTCATGCAAAGGACCGGCTATGGTGCTGAAATCCTTCACAAAACGCCGGTAGAAACCTGCAAGACCAAGAAAACTACGTACCTGTGTGATAGTTTGGGGTTGCGGCCAGCTGTTGATTGCTTCTACCTTTGCCGCGTCGACCTCAATACCCTGTGAAGTGACAACATAGCCAAGAAACACAACTCGATCCGTGCAAAACGTGCACTTCTCAAGGTTACCAAACATTCTAGCTTCACGGAGGGCAACAAAAACAGCACGTAGGTGTTCAACATGTTCAGTGAGAGACTTGCTATAAACCAAGATATCATCAAAGTATACAACCACAAAGCGTCCTATAAAATGTCGTAGGACTTCATTCATCAAGCACATGAAGGTACTAGGTGCATTAGTAAGACCAAAAGGCATGACAAGCCACTCATATAATCCAAACTTTGTTTTAAAAGCAGTTTTCCATTCATCACCTAGTTTCATGCGAATTTGGTGGTAGCCACTACGGAGATCGATCTTAGAAAAGATAATGGCACCACTAAGCTCATCAAGCATGTCATCCAATCTAGGAATAGGGTGTCGATATCGAATGGTGATATTATTAATAGCACGACAATCAACACACATGCGCCAACTACCATCTTTCTTAGGTACCAAAAGAACGGGTACTGCACAAGGACTAAGGCTTTCACGGACGTACCCACGATCAAGAAGGTCCTGTACTTGGCGCTCAATTTCTGTTGTCTCCTCCGGATTGGTGTGGTACGCTGCACGATTAGGAAGAGACGCCCCCGGGACCAAATCAATTTGGTGCTCGATGCCGCGTATCGGTGGCAGCCCGGGTGGTATCTCAGCAGGAAAAACATCTTTAAATTCCTGCAAAAGGTCAGTGACTGCAACAGGAACAGAGCTAGGAATGTTTGCAAGTGAAAACAACACGTTTGTGCAAATCAAGCCGTATAGCAAGGGAGTATCATCACAAATTTCAGCAAGGTCAGTTTTAGTTGCAAGCATGACACGCCCTTTCAGATTTATAACTTGTGATGAAGAAGGAGAAGCAATTTTATCTTTCTGTTGCCTCAAAAGCGTCTTAGCTACTTGCTGATTTTCAGAAGGTTGTTTGCTCTTTTGTGCATCCCTAGCATGTTTTTCTTGTTCAAATTTTACAATTTCAGCAGGAGTCATAGGAAGCAATGTAACTTTCTTTCCTTTATACATAAATGTGTACGTATTGCTCCTACCATGGTGTGTAGCATCAGTATCATACTCCCAAGGTCTACCAAGTAACAGAGAACATGCTTGCATTGGTACTACATCAAAATCAGCAGCTCCAACGTATGTACCAATGGAAAATTTGATGTGAGCAGTTTGTGTTACCTTGACCTTACCACTATTGTTGAACCATTGCACATGGTAAGGGTGTGGATGCGCGCGTGTGGGAAGTTGAAGCTTCGTTACCATGTCGTGGCTCACCAAATTGTTGCAACTACCGCTGTCGATGATGACACGTACACGACGGTTATTGACGCCGAAGAAGGTCTGAAACAGATTGTTCCGTTGTGCCCTGTCGTCCTGCTCCATGTGAGTGCTCAAGACGCGTTGTACAATAAGTGCTTCAAGGTCGGCAGTGGCATCCGACGCAAGAACATCGTCATCGTCGAATGTATCATCATCTCCTGCAATGTTAGCAGCAAGTGCATATTCATCTTCAACATCACTAGCACTTACATAGCCACCGTCTTCCGTAGCAATATAAGCCCGCTGACTAGGGCAGTCTTTCATAACGTGTCCAAGTCCTTTGCATCTGTGACACTGGATCGCTGCAGAACGTGCAGTAGAGGCTGCCGAGGAGGTGGGCTTGGCTGGCGCCTTGGTTGCCGCAGTCTTGGAACTCTCAACCTGGGCTGTAGATGTAGAGGGTGCTGATGTAGCCGCCGGTCGAGAAGGGGGTGCGGGTGGTCGTTGCTGCTGCCCACTTGAGCGTGAAGTAGCACCACCAATGTTGGTCCTCATGCTGCGTTGTGGTTGTTGGCGACCCTGCAATTCTTTTTCTGCAAGCATAGCAAGGTGGAAAAGACGAGTGATAGTATTGTATTCTTTATAATCAATGATATCCTGAATTTCACGTCTTAAACCACCATAGAAACGGGCCATTTTATCCTCATTGTCCTCCTCAATTTCAGCACGCATGCAACCTATTTGCATCTCCTGATAATACTCCTCTACCGATTTATTTCCTTGGTTTAGGCGCTGCAATTTTTTTCTCAAATCACGTTTATATGAAGGAGGGACCCATCTACCACGCATTTGCCGTTTTAACATATCCCAAGTTTGTGGTTCATTTCCAACCTGAACTATTTCAGTCCACCAAAGAAGAGCATATCCAGTGAAGTCACTAGTAGCTAAACGCACGCGGTGGATAGCAGGAACCATATGAGCATTAAATTTTTGTTCGACTGACATCTCCCAATCTAAATATGCATCTGGATCATAGGTGCCAGCAAAAGGAGGTACTGAAAATTTTACCTTAGAGTAGGGATCATTGTTCCTGTGGTTGTCATTGTTACCTCGTGGAGGGCGGTTGCGGTGGCCGCCCATACCTTGACGGTTGAACTGAAAGCGATGACGTGCAGCCTCGTCAGGGTCAATGGCATTGTTTCCGGCATAGGATAGGTCGTCTTCCTCTTCAATATGATCGTCTTCCTCTTCAACATGTTCATCGTTGGCTCGTGCAGCAGGCAATCGTGTTTCCAAGGCAGTCATTCGGTCCACTAGGTCAGCCACAGTACGCGCGAGACGTTCGATGGAATGTTGGGTCTGCCGCTGAGACTCTAGTAGAGCACGCCGTGAGACACAGTCATTAAAATCCGATGGAGGGGTGCCGCTGTTATCTGCCATGTTAGTGAAAAGATAAAACAACAAATAATAATCCTATGTAAAACAGCTAGGTGGGGTGCTGGATGTGTGGTGGAAGCAATTCGTCAAGCACCTTACCCACGCTTGCATGTGTTCTTACCACGCCGCAGTGAGGTCACCGGCCTACAGGTGATGAACCAAGTGGAGGGTGGTGTACGATTGCAAGAAATGATCCTGTCCTGACCAAGAGAAATGTGTAGCTTGGAAGGCAAGTGAGTAGCAAGGATTAGCGAGAATAATAACAGTTAAACCAAGTTCAATAAGTATTCTCAAGTACTCGTCAAGTTGCTGACCGTAGTGCTCCCAAAGTGAAAGTTCAAGCAATAGAGGGAATCTATGTGCCCAGAAATCAAAAGGAAGCAAAAATAGGTCAAAATCAGCTCTCTAAAGATCGGACAAGGGATCGGACAAGAGATCGGACAAGTGATCGGACAAGGGTATGTGCAAATTCTCTTCTTCTTTTTTTTTCTCTCTTTTTTTTTCTCTGCTGCTGTTCGGATCGGACAAGAGTTCGGACAAAGGTTCAGACAAGAGATCGGACAAGCAGCAAACAGCCAAAGACTGCCTCAGATTGGACAAGAGTTCAGACAAGAGTTCGGACAAGAGTTCGGACAAGAGTTCGGACAAGCAACTAACAGCCCGCTTCTCTTTTTTTTTATATATATTTTTTTTCTCCTTTTTTTTCACTCTATTTTTTTTTGAAACAAGGATGACCAGAGGAGTAACCACAAAAATTTGCACCTACAACTGAGGTGGGATGTGGCTCACAAAATTCAAACAAGTTTGCTGTCCGGCGAGCAAAAACTTTGTCCAATTTTTTCTTTATCTTCCCGATTTTTTTTGGCGATTTTGGTGAGGGCTAACCGACCTTTGTGGGTTAGGGTACCCTCCAAATCGAGTCAGGAACACGCTCAAAAATTTCAGATTTTTCTGCCAAACGAGCGAAAAGTTATGCCTGTTTTACCGAAGGGGGGTCACAAAGACTGAATGGGGAAAACAAAATGGGGTTGCGGAAGGGGGGTTTTTTTTCGGTGGGGAATTTTTATCTGAGACACAAGAACAACTACTACTCAAACGACACAGAGGGATGACTAAACCAGCAACAAGACTCGACCAAGAACACGAACTCAACAAAGTTAAAACTGAAATTAAAATCGCAAGGCACAAAGGGGTTCTCGGTGGGGAATTTTTTTTGGTGCGGTTTTCTGGACTCTGGGTAAAAACAAAAGTAGATCGAGATTACCTAACGGGAAATCTGAGCTCTGATACCAGCTGATGGGGGAGTGGTCCCGATCTTCCGCTAGGTAAGGGATAAACTTGGGTTGGTGGAGAATCTCGACGTTGGCGATCCAAGGCTCCGGTCCGGCGGATCAAAACCTTGCAATCGTTACACCACTGTCTCCGTTGGTTATCAACCACGCAGAACGCGATTGACCTCGCCACGAAGGCTAATTCCTGCAAGCGAACCCAAGAACACAAGCAAGAACAGGAAGGATACAAATCGAATGCCAAATCACAGACAAACGAAGGTAAGTTGAGGTTTCACAAACGCCAATGCGGCAGCCAATCGGTCCGGCGCAAGAGGCGGGATCTAAACACAACAGTGTAGATGCAACAAAGCAAAACCTAACCCTAGAAGTGGCTGGCGTGAGAATATATAGGGCGGCGGCCTGTGGAAGGGAAACAGACTTGGGCTGTGGGCTAGAAGACGTACAGACTCAAATTATGGCCTACACGGCCCAGTTCTGTCACGCAGTACTGTTTTAAATACACAGGACGACTCGAGACTCCAAATGAGGTGAAACCAACGGCAAACGATCCGTCGTCTCCTCAGCTTTCCAAAAAGTCCAAGAACGCGCCAATCGGACTTCGTATGAGGAAGTTATGACCATTTTAGTGAATGGTGGTCGATGTAGTCCGAACCAGCGAATTCTTGACTTCAAATCATCCGTGCGGCTCCGTCTTCAACTCCAACTCTCCTATTCCATCTCCCATGTTCCTAAGCAACAAAATATCACTAGTATTCAGTAGCATCCCATCCAAACAAATATAATCAAAGTTGCTAAGGAACGAATTAACCTCATGGTTCAAGCGACGGGCACGGGCGCGCGTGATTGGTCCTTGTAGTTGAATTGTAGGTGGAGGCTCCATGTGTGTATCATGTGAAGTGATGTCCTCATCACAAAGGATCCCGAGCAGTTCAGCGTGATCACCCCTCAGAGCTCATCATCGGTGATTTGACTGAGAGAACTTTGCGTTCTTCTACCTCTCTTGTTGTGTTTGCTGAATCTGCTTTAGTTGCATCTTTTGAGCCCAGAGATGTTTCTCATGCTCTTTCTGATTCAAATTGGATTAATGCTATGCAAGAAGAGCTTGAAAATTTTGTCCGTAATCGGGTTTGGACATTAGTTGAGCCGCCACCAGGATGCAACCCCATAGGCACCAAGTGGGTGTTCAAGAACAAACAAGGTGAAGATGGGGTTGTGGTGCGCAACAAAGCTCGACTAGTTGCCCAGGGTTTTTGCTAGAAGGAAGGTATTGACTTTGAAGAAACCTTTGCTCCCGTTGCCTGTCTTAAGTCCATTCGTATTCTTCTAGCTTTTGCCGCTTCGAAGGGTTTTAAGCTTTTTCAAATGGACGTTAAGGGTGCTTTTCTGAACGGGTTCATAGAGGAGGAAGTTTATGTTAGGCAGCCCCCCGGTTTTGAGAACCCTAAGTTTCCTCGACATGTTTTTAAGCTGCAAAAGGCTTTATACGGGTTGAAGCAAGCCCCCAGGGCTTGGTATGACCGGTTGAAGCAATTTTTGTTGGGGAAGGGCTTTGTGATGGGTTCAGTGGATAAAACTCTCTTTCTGCTCAGAGTTGCTTCATATTTCTTAGTTGCTCAGATTTACGTGGACAATATTATTTTTGGCGGTACTACTAATGATCTTGTGCT
The DNA here is from genome assembly GCA_019279435.1 of Zizania palustris. Classification (NCBI taxonomy): domain Eukaryota; kingdom Viridiplantae; phylum Streptophyta; class Magnoliopsida; order Poales; family Poaceae; genus Zizania; species Zizania palustris. The sequence continues at coordinate 45,272,721 of JAAALK010000080.1, read as the reverse complement.
CCAAGTTCTCTGAGCAGATGCACAGTGAGTTTGAGATGAGCCTCATGGGTGAGCTCAAGTACTTCTTAGGGCTCCAGATCAAGCAGACCAAGGACGGCACCTTCATCCACCAAGGTAAGTACACTCGTGACATGTTGAAAAAATTTGACTTTGGTGGTGAGTTGAAGCCGCAGATGACCCCAATGGGCACTTCTGGGGGTCTAGACAAGGATGAGAGCGGTGTCAAGGTCAACGAGAGAGGGTTTCGAGGGATGATCGGTTCGCTGCTGTACTTGACGGCGACGAGACCAGACATACAGTTCGCCGTAAGACTGTGCACGCGCTTTCAGTCTTCACCACGCACGTCTCATCGGCAGGCTATCAAGCGCATCTTCAGGTACCTTACTTATGCACCTGATCTTGGTCTTTACTATTCAACATCATCATCTCTTGATTTATCTAGCTTTTCGGACGCCGACTTTGGTGGGTGCCGGTTGGATCCTAAGTCGACTTTCGGTACTTGCCAGTTTCTCGGTTCTTCTCTTGTTTCTTCGTCTTCTCGAAAGCAATCTGGAGTTTCTCTTTCGACCACTGAGGCTGAGTATGTAGCTGCTGCTAGCTGCTGCTCACAGTTGGTTTGGATGATTTCCACTCTGCGAGATTTTGGGTTGTCTTTCCTACCAGAGTTCCATTGTTTTGCGACAGCACTAGTGCTATTAGTGTAGGGAAAAACCCGTGTCTCCATTCAAAAACCAAACACATTGATGTGCGCTTTCACTTTCTGCGGGATCAATATGAGAAAGGTGTCATTGACCTTGTTCATGTTGATACCCATCATCAGTTGGCTGATATTTTCACCAAACCCCTATATCAGTCTACATTTGAGCGTTTACGAGGGGATTTGGGTGTTGTGTATCCTTTCTAGGATATTTTGCGTCAGTTTTCTTTCTTCTTTACTCTTTTCTTGAGTCTGTTTGTGTGTGTTCATACCTTGCATATTCACATATCACACTTTAGAGCTGCTTCTGTTATATGATTGAACTGTTTTACTTATTCTAGCTTGTACATGCTTTTGAGTATTTGTCAATGATCATGTTTTGATTCAGTTCACTTGATATGTCTGATATCTGTCATATGCGTGGCTTTTATGCTTTAAAACTTGAAAATTGATCACCATTGCTTCTGGTAACTAGCATGTGTAGGCTGAATGTTTTTGCTATCTGATACATACCTTGTAGCTCGCTCCTTACTTAGATGCAAATACGCAACTTGGACATCTCTATGCTTTTGAACATGGAAAATGTGCTATAAAATAATGAAAAACCAGAAAAATGAAAATTCCATGCCTTTTTATGCTTAAAATTGAAAAGATCCAGGTGGGTTTGTCTTGTCGCATTGCATTGTTCTGGACTGCATACCATAGCACTTTGGTATGAACTAGGACATTGTAGTGTATGCCAAGACCAATGTCTTAAGCTTCTGATGTTCCAGTTCTGGCCTAGGCTTGACTTGGTCGGTCAGCATAAGGTTTGACATACAAATAACCCCTGGCAAAAATGAAAAAGGAAAAAGAAAAAGCCTGAAAATTGAAATGATAACAAGTTTGCTGAAGCACTTTGTTTTGGACAATGTTTATCTTGGTAGATATATGTTAGCTTCTACATCTCATGTTTTACCTTGCTTGTTAATCGGAAAATGTGGTGATGGTTTTGTTTTGCAAAAAATGAAAAATGCGTGCTAATGATTTTCCTTAGATATCATCTGTTGCACTGATCATGCCATGTGTCTTAGACAGTATGTCTTTTGCTATACTTGTTAGATGTTGTAATTGCAGTAAATCATATCTGAGAAGCATGCTTTATTTACTCCACCTGCACTCCAGTTACATTCATTGCATATTTTGAGGGGGAGTTGCATTTCAGGGGAGTCTGTGTCTCTTTTGAGTGCTTGATGAGTTCACTTGTCAACAAGGGGGAGAAAAATTTGGGATCAGAGTTTAAGGGGGAGTTCTTACTCTGTTGATATCCTTGTTGTTCTGAAATCGCACTCATTTTGAGCTTTTACGTTTTGGTTAACCATAATGACCACTTCTTGCTTTTGTTCGGCTTTTGGTCATTAAGGTTAAACTTTTACCTCTTCTTCTTCTTCTTCTTTGTTTTCTTGTGCTCTGTTTTCGTGTTTCCACATTTGCTCGCAGGTGCTGAAGAGCTGAAAAAGAGGAGTGTTGACAATGCACTCATCAAGGGGGAGATTGAGGAGCCATGCTGAATAGCGTGGGCCTCATGGCTCTAGAAGTGATGAGTCATTGTCAACGATAGTCAAAGAGGACTGAAGAAGAAGAGATCTGCTATTTCATGGGCCGCGTGTGACTCAGGTACATGGGCAGCGAGCGACTGTCGGGCAGAGGAGGCTGCGAAGTTGGGCTGGCCCAATCCGGGTACATGGGCCAGAAGCAGTAGAAGACCCACTGGGTTGTTGACCAGGGTTGACTCAGGTACACGGGCGGTGAGTGATTGCCGGGCTGAGAGAGCTACGGAATCGGGCCGGCCCAATCCGGGTACCTGGTGCAAAGCCGGTGGAGGCTTTGTCAGTTTTGGCGCAAAACTGACAACCGTTGATCTTGTATCCGACTGTCCAGAAGAGAAGCCGTAGTCGCTACGAAAACTTAGCTTCCAGATAAGTCATCTGTATCTCTAGGCCCACAGTCAGTCAGTCGTGTCTGTAAAAATACCAAAGGGCAGTAGAGTCTTTTCCTTTATTCCCGCGTCTGTAAAAAACCCTAAGGGGCTGGTGGAATATTCCTAGTGTTGGGCAGCCTATAAATAGGACCCCAATCCCTAGGGTTAGGTCACCGTTTTGGCTGAAATCAATACTACTCCTTTGGGTCATTTTGTCTCTTGCACCTTCTTTTTCCTTTCCTGTTCATGCGTGCACCGCCAAGATCTGTATGGTGTTTTTGGTTCATTACTGCATTCTCTCGATTTTATTTGTTCCCATGGGATTCCATTTCCTGTTCGTGTTCGGATGCGTGCATTGATTTCTCTGAAGCAGAAGCTTCGGTTTGGTGTGTGCGGTTGAGTTTATTCCTCAGAAGGTGCTTCTGTTGCGTGTGTTCTTCACGCAAGTAGTACTAGTTCTTGCTGTTGCAAGTAGTACTACTACACTGTAGCAACAGTACACTAGTACCAGCTTTTTGCTTTTCTGCGCAGCTTTTTGATCGAAGTTGACAGGGTTGAGTAACTTTTCTGACTGTTTTCTGGCGAAGCCACCCTCTCTGTTCGAAGCCCCTCAGCTCCGTGAGGTAGGCTTCGATCTGATATACTCGAAGGCTTCGTTTGAACTTCGAACTTCGTTTTGTGTCCTGAGTTGCTAGCTTCGAAGTATCTTTTGAACTGTCAGCGTTTCATACTTCGAACGTCTATGCGAAGGTACTCCGACTCGAGCTCTTCGAAGTCCATACTTCGACAGGTTTCGAAGTTGGCTTCGAAGCTTGTCTTTCTGTTAGACTTCGCTCAGTGTTTGCTTCCGTCTTCTTCGAAGGTCCTTGTTGTGTTCTGTTCGAAGGTAGAGTGTAGGCTTCGTTTTTGGTTTCTCTGTCGCGTGTCAGCCTTCGCTTTTCCTTTCGAAGGTTGTTCGCTCTGTGTGCGAGTTCGAAGCTGTGTTCGAAGCCTTGCCTTCGAAGTACACACTTCGAAGCAGGCTCCGACTCTGTCATACTTCGCTCTCATTCACACTCGACCTAGGATAGTCAACACACCTTCGACAGACTTCGACTTCCACCTCCGAACCAGGCTTCGACCTGTGAAGCAGGCTTCGACCAGCGAAGCAGGCTTCGACCACCGAAGCAGACCTCGACGGGCGAAGCAGGCTTCGCCAAGTTCCGAACAGGAGACAAATCTGAACAGTAACTTCTCATCTCACTTTATATATACTTAGATCATTTCATTGAGAAGTTTGGCCTGACATGTCTAGTATACTTTGTTTATCTGCCTAGTTGCACTGCTTTGGTAGTTCTCTGTTTAACATCAGTTGATTCTAGGCTAGATACCTTTAGACTTAGGCTATCTGTTCATTTTCTGTTGCTTAGTCTTTTGAGGTGCGTTGGGTGTTGGGAACAGGCCATATATTCGAAAGAATTTTTAAGGCGCCCATTCACCCCCCTCTAGTCGCTACTTTTGGTCCTACAACCTTGTCTGACTCAAATGACGAGGACCACTCAGAGGAGGTTACGGAGGGGACTTCTGCTCGTTCAGAGCCCTCTCCTTCTGCGGGTGACTGGAGGGCGATGGTGAAGCTCCCTCTGCTGGCTCCCTTTCTAGCTCGGAGAACTGGCCTTTGTGGCATGTTAGAGCCTTTGGCTTGTGTTTGCCGGGAGGTGGGTGACACGGAGTTAGTGGCTGAAGTGAGCCAAGCCGAGGGGGCATACTTGGGCATTGCTCTCGAGCGGGCTGCATATCAGGTATGAAGGCCTTTGTTGCTTTTAATTGTTGTTTTCATTTATTAAGGTCATGTTCCATACTTACCACCCTTTTTTGTAGTTCGTTGTCCTGGCTCACTCAGCCACATCTTCTTATGGCAATGAGTGTAGCTAGCTCGAAGGGAAGCTGCAACCCTTCGTGAGAAACCAAGTGAGGCTTTCACTATGGTTTTGTCATGATGATGAGTGATTGACAAGATTGTCTAACTAATTTGGTTGGTTGTGTGAGTCATGGTATGGGTTGCATGGAGTTGCATGTTTTGCTTGTCTCGTGTGTGCAGGGTTAAGATGCTTGTCAACTATCAATGGCGGGTGATCAGGATCAGATAGGGAGTCTGATGCCAAATGGTCGAGGATGCCAGAAGAAGTTGAAGGTGATCTCAGGTGTACGCATGGAGATAAGGCAAGACATAGACGAACTGATGATCGAGATGACATGTTGATCAAGTCAGTGAAAGGGAAGCTAGTGCATGTGACAAGGCGGCTCGAGGGATCAAGAGTGGGATAGACTTGTTGGTAGTCGAGTTCATGGATTGACGACACATGTCGAAGACCTGGGAGGCTTTGTCGGTTTTGGCTGAAAACCGTCACATCAGAAAATGTTTTTTAATTCCAATAAATAGGTTTATTCTATTTAGTAGTCTAGATTAAGTGTAATCTTTTAGTATTTTTCGGAATTTTTAATTCTGAAAAAATATTAAAATAATAAGGTCAATGATGTAATAAATTAGGAGTATACATTTGTGTATTTTTCATTATTAATAATTCTGAAAATACATAATGACAATTAGGTAAATACTTAGTCTTTTAACCCTAATGGCATTTTGGGGAATACTGTGATGGGCTTGCCTATATAAAGGACCCTGTTGTTGTAAAGGATTACGCTAACAGGTTCTCGAAGATTAAGAACTAACAAATGGAGAGTTTGTGAAGTAGACTATTTCAAGCCTCCGAATAGGATAATAGCTCGAAGTAGTACAAAGTTGTGTATTGAATAACTGATTATTCGATGATTATTAAAGGGTGAGAATGGGGGTATTTATAGGTAAAAATCTTAAAGAAAATACCCTTTTACCCCTCAATTACAACCGACATAGTGGAACTATTTAGGGACCCCTATTAGGGTTAAAATAGTAAAAGACTAATCTAATTAGAAAGAAGATAAGTCTTCCATCCTCACTGGCAGATAAGCTCTCTGAAGATTGAACCTTCGAAGTCATACTCCGAACAGAAGCATGCATGGATTCTCCGAACTTGATCATACGCGAGGCCGGAGTTAATACTTGAACTTCGGTTTAGTTAATTGTCTTTGTCTTATAACTGTAGAGACCCTAGGGATGAAGTATTTTCCCCTAACAGTAGCCCCTTGAATACGCTTCTCCGAATGATCTATAAAGTTAGGAGAGCAGTATACGCAAGAAACATAATCATGCTTAGGGCTCAATAAAATATAACAACCTTAGAAGCATTTAGAAATTTACAAACTTCAAATCGACTTCCATGCGAAGGTTTCATCGAGCAGCTCCAAAGGCAATTTTTGCAAAGCTAAAAAGGCCATTAGACTCACAAAAATAGTCGTTACTCTTTTCTTTCGGAAGGAGTTACGACGTGTATGAACTGTAAGAATTTATGAATACAGGCTATAAATACAGGGGCATAGGAGCGTTCGAGATAGTTTACTCTCTGCTCTTGCATTATTCCCCTTCTAACTTCTCGAGCTCTAGTTCCAAGCTTTCCATTCTGTTCAATGGCGAAGACTAGTCATAAGGCTTCTGTAGCATCTTCGACCTTGGCTAGGCAGCAAGCCATGGCGGCGGCAGCAGCGGCGGCGCTTACGGGGAATCCCCATCCGGCCGGCCCCCAAGACCTCCTCCCAGCGTCTTCCAAGTACCCGGATCAATCTTATAGCCTGGGGCCGTCAACCTGCAAGAAGAAGACCATCGTGGCTGCGATTGCAGGGAAGATTAGTCCGGGGATCAAGATTCATCAGCCCGGCCAAGAAGCAATCCCCTCACCTCGGCCCAGAGAGGTAGTTGTTTTCGAAGCATTCTTCGAGGCTAGGTTAGGGCTTCCCGCGGTAGACTTCTTGTTTGAGGTACTGGAACTTTTCCACGTCACTCTTCCTCAACTATCCCCGAACGCCATAGCGCGTCTTGCAATCTTCAAATGGGCAATGCGAGCCGAAGGTTGCGAAGGGAGGGAAAAAATCTTCGCAGCACTCCACAAGGCTTCCTGCCAGCCAAAGACTTACTAGGGCTCCAGAGGAGAGAAAATGGTAATTGCGTTTGGCAGTATCAACATCCAGCTCTGGGATGAGTACTAGACTCGGTTTCCGGTGAAGGCCATCAACGCCAGATGGTATATGGATTGGATTCTTCGCTGGTTCTACGCCGAAGTGGGAGCGAACAACACTTTGGCCGGGCCTCTAGAAGACATATATTTCTAGAGGGAAGCCAAAGTTCATCCTAACCCTGGCCAGCTCGAAGCTCGCCTCAATCTGCTTCAAACAATAAGTCACCGCATGAGCATGCAGGACTTAGCGGAGGAGTTCATCGGGCTCCGGATTCCTCCTTTGATGGCCAACTGGCCTATTAACTTCGAAGAGAATCTGGAGGGTGGACTCCGAGAGATCTCTTCGAGCACTGCAGGTAACTTCGGAGACTGCAAAATGTTTTATATGCAATAATTTCATAAAAAATGATGTGACTGAAATAAATCTTATCTTTCAGCTCCACGCGCCACCTTGACTTCGGAGCAAGTTGTACGAGCTTCGGAGAAGATCCTCAGAGCCCCTACCCTCACTGAGAAGGAATGGAGGGTGAAACTGGTAGGCAGTTGGGAGTGGTTCAACCGAGTATGGAGTGTACTCGGAGTTGACGCTCCTTCTCTTCTGGAATGGAGCACATCCAAGCCAGGTCCTAAGAAGAGGAAAGCTGAAGCCGGGAGTTCGGTGCTGGCTAAGACACCTATGAAGAAGTTTGCCCGAAAACCAAAGTTCGTGGTCCCTTCCAAGTCCTCTACTTCGTCTTCGGAGTCATCTGAAGATGAAGGTCACATAGAAATACAGAGAAGTTCGAAGCCCTTATTACCGAGGATGAAGGGGTGCACGCGGAGGTTGAAGTTCCCTACCGAGGGCGACGCAGCGGCCGTGCCTACTGTGAAGGACAACCTCGAGCAGGCAGAGACTTCGAATGTCCTACCTGGCCAAGAGATCCCTGTCGTAGAAGAAGGTGGATTTGGGGCAACAAATGATCAAGTCTCAGCTTCGGACGAAGTGATAACTGCGGTTCTTGGAGAAATTTCAATAGTTAATCCTTCGGTCTCCAGCTCTGAATCTGAGGAAGACTTTGAAGAGGCATTTGAGCCTCCGAGCAGTCCCGTACTCATCCAGTGACATAATGTCGAAGGTATACCTTAATAGAGTGCTTTTCCATTCTTTTCGTGTCCTGCAAAGCTTATGCAATATATAATACCTTTGATTTTATAGGATCAACCCTAATGGAGATGACCCCTGCCACGAAGACTGCGCCTGAAGATTCGACATCTCCGAAGTCAATTCCGGAGGAGGCCATAAGAATGGGCCCTGGAAAAGGTAAAGGAAAAGGGATCCTTTGCCTGCTCCGACTTCCGGATTAACCTCGTTAGAGTCTACCGACGGAGGCTAGTCTACAGAAGGGGGCCAATCCACAGAGGTCTCCGGGGATGCGGCGCTGCGCTCCAGCCCTTCTCCAACTGAAGATGATCAAAGAGCCTTGTCAAGGCTCCCTCTCCTAGCTCCTTTTCTGGAGCGAAGGACTGGGCTTCAGACTTTGCTAGAGCCTCTGGCTCAGGCTAATAGTGAAGTTGGGGAGACCGGCTTGGTAGCTATTCTCGGGGAAGCCAAGGGGTCAGAGTTGGATGCGGCGTTGGAGCGGGCAGCCTATAAGGTACGAAGTATCTGCAACAACAGAGTTAGTTTAAACATGTAAATGGTTTACTTACATTGCTCTTTTCTTCCTTCGCAGCAAATAGTCTTGGCCCGAGCTGTGGTTGTATCAAACGAGCAGGAGTGTAACCGACTTAAGGAGAAGATAACGGCCCTTCAAGGGTGCCTTGTCAGCTTCGAGGTTCGGACCTCTGGCTTGGACAAAATGGTGGCCACAGAAAGGAAAGCCAGACTTGGCTCGGAGGCTTCCAATCGGAAGCTCGAAGCTGAACAGATCGTGCTTCGGGCTGAAGTAGAAAAACTGCGGAGGGAGCAGGCGACTGCAGGGACCGAGCTGGTCAGAAGAACTCCTTGGTTACGGAGGCAGCTAGGCTATCTTCTTTGATAGACGAGCTGTTTTCATTGAAGGATACTTTGTCTAAAGACAAGGCGAAGTGTGAGAAGGCAGCCTTAGAAACCATGGACAACATTCGGGGCGTCTTGGAGTACTTCGGCACTTCTTGGACATTACCTTCAACCGGCGATATCCCTCTACTGCGAAGACTGAAGATGATCCAAGCAGTAGCGAAGACTATGAAGATAGCGGGTATTCGGTATGGAGAAATCTCCGGCCAAGTAGCTGTTCTCGGAGTGCTTCTCTACAACGAGGATTTAGTGCTATTAGTAGCACCAAACTCAGAGGCGACTCCTATCGTCTTCGACGATGACCGGCTCAGCCCCTTCCGCCGATGTTGCTGTAGCTTGGGAAGCCTTCCAATCATCTTGGAGAGCTGAAGGACGATCAACGATCAAGACCTGGATTGACGAAGGACTTCACCAAAAGCAAGTGCGATCGCAACCTTTAAGCAGTCAGCCCCCTTCGGACCCGAAGGTCTAGTTCTCCTTAGGACCCTGATTATGTAAAATCTTATGCTTTTATCCTTTATGAATGAAAAGACTTATTTGGAAATGTTTTAGGCTTTCCGACCTTTTTTTGGATGATCTCGAAGTGCTAGAGGTTAACGAAGAGCTTTGCCTGCTATGGGCTACCTTCGAAGCTCTAAGACCTCACAAACGCCCTCGATTTTCAATTCCTCGAGGAAACTCCAGTGAAGTTACGCCCGAAATATGCAAAGATATATTATCTTATATTAAAGAAGAGGAAAAAGAAGTTAATTTATAATCTTCATCTTCTAAAGATATTGAATGGTCCGAAGAAGAAAATGCCGCTGAAGAATAAGTAGAGAACAGCTCTGAACAACTTCAAAGCTGGGAAAGAAGCCCCGAGCGACTTCGAACTTGGGCTGAACTTTAGCAAGAGCAGAAAGACTTTCGAGCTTCTAAAGAAGGGAAAAGCGTTAAACGTAAAGTTTTTAAAAATCCTGGCTCTGGAACGATTCATCTTCGAAGTAGTTTTAGTTTAATAGTAGCTCTAGAAATTGAAGAGGTCTTCGTTTTCTTCTCGGTATAGACACAGATTTTTCATGATGTAATGTAATCTGTTTGAATGATAAATATTAAAGTTTCAAAATTGTCTCCCTACTTCCCAGCCCCTCTTTGGGTGTAAGCAACTTCGAAATTTGATCGAAGGTGGTTACGCGCAATGAAAATAACGTTAGTTAGGAGTACAATTTTGGAGGCTCGGAGCCCCTTATCAACTTAGAGATTGACTAAGATCTCAAAAAATGTCTTTGACTCTACTAACTCGGAGTCTGAAAATTGGTAACTTAGTACCTTTTGTTTGAATGTAGTCACTTCGGACTCTTTTCCAGATACCTTAGCATATAATAAAATTGGTCGCTTTGGACTCTTTTTACAGACGCTTTAAGCTATCAGCTCGAAGTCTGTTTTGTTTGGCCTCCTTCGGCTCTTTTTGCGAATGCTATCAAACTAGTGGTTTGGAATTCGCATAGTGGTCTCCTTGGACTCTTTTTACGGATGCATTCAAGCCGGAGCTTGGAATCCACATCATTTGGTCTCCTTGGACTCTTTTTACGGATGCTTTCAAGCCGGTGGCTTAGAATCCGTTTTTTGTGACTTTCCCACCTCATCGGAAGCTTCGAACCAGTGGTTCGAAATCCGTAAAATTGGTTCAAATTAATGACACTTCCCTCACAGCCAACTTCATTCCTCTAGTGCATCCACTAGAAGTATGAAGTGTTTGAGAGGTAGGCATTATCTGAACCATGAGTTTTATTTATTCAGAAGGTGTTTACAGATGATTACAAGGAGCCCCTATGCAAAATATCGCTTTAGGTGCTCCGCATGCCAGGCATGCTTTAACTCTTCACCTTCTAAATTAGCTAGTTTAAAAGAACAAGGGTGTCCTGAACGTAGAATGATGTATGTACCTTCTCACTTATTTCCTAATTTCCCTAGTGCTATGATGCTTCGCAAAACTAGATGACCTGGTTTAAGTTCATTCAGCTTAACCTTCGGGTCATACTAAGCCTTCGTTTGATGTTGATATTTTGACAAATTTGCAACAGCTCGAAGCCTTGTTTCTTTAGTTAAATCTAGCGAAGCTTGCCTTTCACCTTCTAATTCAGGTTCGGTGGTGCGAAGAGATCCCCCTCTAAGCTCCGTCAGAGTCATAGCTTCATCTCCGAATAATAATCTAAAAGGAGTAAAACCTATGGACCTCGTTTGAGTGGTCCAAATGGACCATAAAATCTTTGAGAGTTCCTCGGTCCATAGCCCCTTTGCTAATCCTACTATTCTTCGATTCAGCCATGATAAAATATTTCCATTAGTGATGAGGACATCACTTCACATGATACACACATGGAGCCTCCACCTACAATTCAACTACAAGGACCAATCACACGCGCCCGTGCCCGTCGCTTGAACCATGAGGTTAATTCTTTCCTTAGCAACTATGTTAATATTTGTTTGGACGGGATGCTACTGAATACTAGTGATATTTTGTTGCTTAGGAAAGAAGGGAGATGGAATAGAAGAGTTGGAGTTGAAGACGGAGCCGCACGGATGATTTGAAGTCAAGAATTCGCTGGTTCGGACTACATCAACCACCATTCACCAAAATGGGCATAACTTTCTCATACGAAGTCCGATTGGCACGTTCTTGGACTTTTTGGAAAGATGAGGAGAAGACGGATCGTTTGCCGTTGGTTTCGTCTCTTTTGGAGTCTCGAGTCGACCTGTGTGTTTAAAACAGTCCTGCGTGAACAGAAACTGGGCCGTGTTGGCCCATAGTCCAAGTCTGTACGTCTTCTAGCCCACAGCCCAAGTCTGTTCACCTTCCACAGACTGCCCACGCCCTATATAACTCATCCAGCCGCCTTTAGGGTTAGGTTTTGCTTTGTTTGCATCTACACTTGTGTGTTTAGATCCCGCCTCTTGCACCGGACCGATTGGCTGCTGCATTGGCGTTTGTGAAACCTCACCTTATCATCGTTTGTCTGTGGTTTGGCATTCGACTTGTATCCCTCTTGTTCTTGCTTGTGTTCTTGGGTTCGCTTGCAGGAATTAGCCTTCGTGGCGAGGTCAATCACGTTCTGCGTGGTTGATAACCAACGGAGACAGTGGTGTAACGATTGCAAGGTTTTGATCCGCCGGACCGGAGCCTTGGATCGCCAATGTCGAGATTCTCCACCAACCCAAGTTATCCTTTACCTAGCGGAAGATCGGGACCGGTCCCCCATCAGTTGGTATCAGAGCTCAGATTTCCCTTTAGGTAATCTCGATCTGCTGTTGTTTTTACCTAGAGTCCAGAAAACCGCACCAAAAAAAATTCCCCACCGAGAACCCCTTTGTGCCTTGCGATTTTAATTTCAGTTTTAACTTTGTTGAGTTCGTGTTCTTGGTCGAGTCTTGTTGCTGGTTTAGTAATCCCTTTGTGTCGTTTGAGTAGTAGTGTTCTTGTGTCTCAAAAATTTCCCCACCCGAAACCCCCCCTTCCGCAACCTTATTCATTTTCCACTTCGACTCTTTGTGACCCCCCTTCAGTAAAACAGCCATAACTTTTCGCTCGTTTGGCAGAAAAATCTGAAATTTTTTGACCGTGTTCCTGACCCAATTTGGGTGGGTACCCTAACAATGTTCCTCTGTTAGCCCTCACCAAAATCGCCAAAAAAATCAGGAAGATAAAGAAAAAATTGGTCAAAGTTTTTGCTCGCCGGTCAGCGAACTTGTTGAATTTCTGTGAGCCACATCCCACCTCAGTTGTAGGTGCCAATTTTTGTGGTTGCATCTCTGGTCATCCTTGTCCCAAAAAAATAGAGTGAAAAAAAGAGAGAAAAAAAGAAAAAAAAAGAGAAGAAGCGGTAGTAACAGAATTCTCAGCGGCAGTAACAGATTCGGCAGTAACAGCTTCTCAGCGGCAGTAACAGATTCTGTTTGTCCGATCTCTTGTCCGAACTCTTGTCCGATCAGCGGTAGTAACAGAGTTATCAGCGGCAGTAACAGATTCTGCTTGTCCGATCTCTTGTCCGAACTCTTGTCCGATCCGCGGTAGTAACAGAATTATCAGCGGCAGTAACAGATTCTGCTTGTCCGATCCCTTGTCCGATCTCTTGTCCGATCTGCAGAGAGCTGATTTTGGCCTGTTGTTGCTTCCATTTGAGTTTTGGGCACATAGTTTCCCTCTGTTGCTTGAATTTTCACCTTGGGAGCACTAAGGACAGCAACTTTGACGCGTACTAGGGAATACTTATTGAACTTGGTTTAACTGTTATTACTATCGCTAATCCTTGCTACTCACTTTGCCTTCCAAGCTACACCTTTCTCTTGGTCAGGACAGGTTCATTCCTTGCAATTGCCACCACCCTCCACTTGGTTCATCACCTGTAGGCCGGTGACCTCACTGCGGCGTGGTAAGAACACTTGCAAGCGTGGGTAAGGCGCTTGACGGATTGCTTCCACCACACACCCACCTAGCTGTTTACATAAGGATTATTCTTTGTTGCTTTGTCTTGTCACTAACATGGCAGCACTTATTGTACAACGTGACTTGAGCACTCACATGGACCAGGACGACCAAGCACAACGGAACAATATATTCCAGACCTTCTTCCTCGTCAATAACCGTCGTGCGCGTGTCATCATCGACAGCGGTAGTTGCAACAATTTGGTGAGCCTCGACGTGGTAACTAAGCTTCAACTTCCCACACGTGCACATCCACACCCTTACCACGTGCAATGGCTCAACGATAGCGGTAAGGTCAAGGTAACACAAACTGCTCACATCGAATTTTCCATTGGTACATACTTCGGAGTTGCTGATTTTGATGTAGTACCAATGCAAGCATGTTCTCTATTACTTGGTAGACCTTGGGTATATGATACTGATGCTACACACCATGGTAGGAGCAATAAGTACACATTTATGTATAAAGGAAAGAAAGTTACATTGCTTCCTATGACTCCTGCTGAAATTGTGAAATTTGAACAAGAAAAACGTGCTAGGGACGCACAAAAGAGCAAACAACTTTCTGAAAATCAGCAAGTAGCTAAAACACTTTCGAGGCAACAAAAAGACAAAGTTGTTTCTCCTTCCTCATCACAAGTTATTAATCTAAAAGGATGTGTCATGCATGCAACTAAAACTAACCTTGCAGTACGTAGTTTTCTTGGTCTTGCAGGTTTCTACCGGGGTTTTGTGAAAGATTTTGGCACCATAGCCGGTCCTTTACCTGAGTTGACCAAGAAGGGAGTTACTTCTACTTGGGAGCCAGCACAAGAACAAGCTCTTGCCACACTCAAGGATCGCCTTACACGTGCATCTCTACTTCAGCTACCCGACTTCAGTAAGCCTATTGAGTTAGAATGTGATGCTAGTGGTGTTGGAATAGGAGGTGTGCTGCTACAAGGAGGTAAACCTGTGACCTATTCTAGTGAGAAATTGCATGGTCCACAGTTGAATTATTCTACCTATGATAAGGAATTATATGCCTTAGTGCGTGTGCTTGAAACTTGGCAACATTACCTTTTGCCTAAGGAGTTTATTATACATTCTGATCATGACGCACTAAAATATTTGAGAGGGCAAGCTAAACTGAATCGTAGACATGTTAAATGGGTTGAATTTATTGAATCTTTCCCATACATTGTGAAATACAAGAATGGCAAAGAAAATGTGGTTACTGATGCATTGTCTCGTAGGATTGTTCTTTTATCTCAACTTGATATCAACGTTCCAGATTTGGAATGTTTGAAAGATTTGTATGTTGTAGATAAAGAATTTGCTGAACCATTCACTAAATGTAATGATGGGAAAGGTTGGAAAAGATTTCATGTTTATGACGGGTTCTTGTTCCATGCTAACAAGCTATGTGTTCCAGATTCGTCCGTACGTTTGCTGTTGTTGCAGGAATCACATGGCGGTGGATTAATGGAACATTTTGGGAGAGAAAAGACTTTGGCCCTGCTGTCCAATAATTTTTATTGGCTAAAGATGCGGAGAGATGTTGAACGATTTGTGCAGCGTTGTGCCACATACCATAAAGCTAAGTCCAAACTTAACCCATATGGTTTGTATACTCCACTTCCTGTTTCTAGTGCACCTTGGGAAGATATTAGCATGGACTTTATTGTGGGATTGCCTAGGACAAAGAGGGGGAGAGACTCCATATTTGTAAGAGTGGATAGGTTTTCTAAAATGGCACACTTTATTCCCTGTCACAAGACCAACGATGCTTCACATATTGCTGATTTATTTTTCAGGGAATTTGTGAGATTGCACGGGATGCCTAGAGCCATTGTTTCAGATCTTGATGTGAAGTTTATGAGTTACTTTTGGAAGACAATGTGGGCCAAGCTTGGCACAAAATTGCTATTTTCAACAACTTGTCACCCGCAAACTGATAGTCCAACAGAGGTGGTAAACCGTACACTCTCCATGTTGCTGCGAACAATGATTAAGAAGAACTTGAAGGAATGAGAGGACTGCCTTCCACATGTTGAATTTGCATACAATAGAGCTGTCCACTCAACAACACAATTGTGCCCGTCTGAAGTGGTGTATGGTTTTAAGCCAATCACACCACTTGATTTGCTGTCACTTCCTTTTCAAGAGAGAGCAAACATGGAGGCAACTATGCGTGCAAAGTTTGTGAAAGCTATGCATCTGAAGACCAAGGAAGTTATAGAAAAGAAGGCACGCTGTTTTGCTCAAAAGATAAATAAAGGAAGAAAGAAGATGTTTTTCAAACCAGGAGATCTTGTTTGGTTGTACTTGCGCAAGGATCGTTTTCCTGATTTGAGAAAGTTTAAATTGATGCCTCGTGCTGATGATTTAAAACCCTATTTGGGAGCTGACGATGAGCTTGAGTCGAGGACGACTCCAATTCAAGAGGGGGAGGATGATGAGGACATCACTTCACATGATACACACATGGAGCCTCCACCTACAATTCAACTACAAGGACCAATCACACGCGCCCGTGCCCGTCGCTTGAACCATGAGGTTAATTCTTTCCTTAGCAACTATGTTAATATTTTTTTGGACGGGATGCTACTGAATAATAGTGATATTTTGTTGCTTAGGAAAGAAGGGAGATGGAATAGAAGAGTTGGAGTTGAAGACGGAGCCGCACGGATGATTTGAAGTCAAGAATTCGCTGGTTCAGACTACATCAACCACCATTCACCAAAATGGGCATAACTTCCTCATACGAAGTCCGATTGGCGCGTTCTTGGACTTTTTGGAAAGCTGAGGAGAAGACGGATCGTTTGCCATTCGTTTCGTCTCTTTTGGAGTCTCGAGTCGACCTGTGTGTTTAAAACAGTCCTGCATGACAGAACTGGGCCGTGTTGGCACATAGTCCAAGTCTGTACGTCTTCTAGCCCACAGCCCAAGTCTGTTCACCTTCCACAGGCTGCCCACGCCCTATATAACTCATCCAGCCGCCTTTAGGGTTAGGTTTTGCTTTGTTTGCATCTACACTTGTGTGTTTAGATCCCGCCTCTTGCACCGGACCGATTGGCTACTGTATTGGCGTTTGTGAAACCTCACCTTATCATCGTTTGTCTGTGTTTTGGCATTCGACTTGTATCCCTCCTGTTCTTGCTTGTGTTCTTGGGTTCGCTTGCAGGAATTAGCCTTCGTGGCGAGGTCAATCGCATTCTGCGTGGTTGATAACAAACGGAGACAGTGGTGTAACGATTGCAAGGTTTTGATCCGCCGGACCAGGAGCCTTGGATCGCCAACGTCGAGATTCTCCACCAACCCAAGTTATCCTTTACCTAGCGGAAGATCGGGACCAGTCCCCCATCAATTAGCCCTTTCGACAGCTCCATTAGATTGAGTATGATGCACAACTGCAAAACATATTTGTATGCTAAGGTCTTCGCAAAATTTCCTGAAGAGTTCTGCATCAAATTTTGTCCCATTGTGGACTATGAGCTGTCGAGGCACTCCGAACCTGCATATAACATTCTTCCATAAGAATTTTTGTACATTAATCAAAGTGATAGCTATGAGGGGTTCTACTTCGACCCACATGGAAAAATACTCAATTGCTACCACTGCAAATTTCAGATTTCCTTTTGCTACTTGGAAGGGGCCAATGAGATCCATGCCCCATCTGGCCATAGGCCAAACCGGAGCAATGACTTGAAGAGTCGCTAGCGGACGATGACTTTGTCTTCCCATCCATTGACAACCTTGGCAAGTGCGGACTAAACTCTTCGCATCAGCTACTATTGTAGACCAATACAGCCCCTGGCGAAGTGTTTTTCCTGCTAAAGCTCGGGGGGCCAGGTGGCTACCACAAAGGCCTTCATGAATTTCTCGAAGTATCTCTTGACCTTCGGCTTGAGAAATACATCAGAGTAGGGGGGAACATACTCCGGCCTTGTAGAGAATACCGTTGATTACATGATAATTCCAAACTCTTAGCTTTAACCTTGAAAGTCGTGGTCCTTCAGGTAAAGTTGCCTCACCATGCAATAACTCCATGATTGAACATCGCCAGTCATTGCTCGGAATACAAAGAACCTCCGCAGGGGGAATTTGTGGCACCGAAGGTGAAGTAAGTTTTTCATAAAAGGCTCCTTCCGGAATATCCATAGCTCTGGCTGCAACTTTTGCCAAGGTATCAGCTTGTGTATTTTCAACGTGCCCTGCTACAATTTGAGAATCTGTTTTAATAACAACTCTTGTAGCACCCAAAGCATACGCTTTTCGGAGTCCTAACAAAATGCCTTCGTACTCCGCTATATTATTGGTGGACTTAAAGTTGAGTCTTGCGGAGTACATCGCTCTTTGCCCTGAAGGTGAAATTATTACTGCTCCAATACCTGCTCCAAACGCTTGAAAAGCTCCATCGGAGTATATGGTCCAAATTCCTTCGTTTGATTTCTCTAGAGCCCATATTGCAGACGAGTCCATTCTGCCACAAAATCTGCCACCACTTGCGACTTGATTGTTGTCCTTGCTACGAAGGATTTGCCGAAGGGTGCAAGCTCGACGACCCATTTTCCAATTCTCCCCATAGAATCTTTGCTTCGGAGCATATCTCCCAAAGGATATGAAGTTGGTACAATTACATTATGTGCTAAAAATAATGTTGTAATTTCCTCGAAGCCATTATCAGAGCATAAGTGAACTTTTCAA
This sequence comes from Zizania palustris, assembly GCA_019279435.1. Classification (NCBI taxonomy): domain Eukaryota; kingdom Viridiplantae; phylum Streptophyta; class Magnoliopsida; order Poales; family Poaceae; genus Zizania; species Zizania palustris. The sequence continues at coordinate 45,254,784 of JAAALK010000080.1, read as the reverse complement.
GCTCAGAATATCTTGTTTTTGCTCCATATAAATCTTTAGAAACAAAATAAACTAGATTATGTATCAACTTTCCATTGAAATCAACTTCTCTGATAAGGACTGCACTCACAGTGGAGCCAGTAGCTACTAGGTAAAGAAGTAGGGTTTCATCTGCAACGGGCACAATGAGTGTTGCGAGGTTGCTGAGATAATTTTTAATATCATCAAAACTCTTTTGGTACTCCGGTGTCCAAGCAAAATCTTCGGACCCTTTTAATGCTTTGAATATGGGGAGGCTTCGTTCTGCGGACCTTGCTAAAAATCGGCTGAGTGCTGCAAGGCGGCAAATCAGATTCTGTACCTATTTTAAATTCTCCGATGGAGCCATTTTTTGCAATGCAGTTATTTGAGTAGGGCTAGCTTCAATTCCCCTACTTGAAACTAGATACCCTAGCAACTTCCCAGCTTGAGCCCCGAAGATACAATTTTCGGGTTTGAGGCGGACTCCACATTCTCGGAGGCTCTCAAATGTTTCTGCTATGTCTAGGCTATGTTGGTGCTTTAAAGCATGCTATATTACAATATCATCCGTATATGCTTCTACATTGTAGCCTATTTGATGACCTAGAGCCTTAGCAATTAATCTTGAAAAGGTTGCCCCCGCATTTCTCAAGCCAAAAGGCATTCTTACATAGCATAAGACTCCCGAAGGAGTTACAAAGCTTGTTTTTATCTCATCTTCGCACTTTAACCAGATTTGATGATAGCCAGAATACGCGTCAAGGAAGCTTAATAGTTCAAATCCAACAGTGGAGTCAACTAATTGATCTATTTGGGGCATGAGATAGGGGTCACGTGGGCATGCTTTATTCAAAGATGTAAAATCAATACACATGCGCCACTTCCCGGAGGATTTCTTTCTTACGAAGACTGGGTTAGCTAGCCACTCCGTATGAGCTACTTCTCTCATAATCCCAGCCTTCAATAATTTCTCCACTTCTTCCTTAGCAAGGATTGCCCTTTCTACTGATAACTTTCGAAGCCCCTGTCGAATAGGCCAAACCCTAGGGTTTACAAGTAGGCTGTGCTCAATGATATCTCGGCTGACTCCCGGAATGTCTTCATCAGACTAGGCAAAGACATCCAAATTTTCTTCGACTACTTTTTCTAACGAAGTAGCGATCTCCGAAGGCAAATCTTTGCCGAACTGAAAAGAATAGTCTTTGTCGTCTTTTACAATAATCTTCGTTACGATTTCTCCTTTGGGGCTTGGCCTTGGGAAGGATTTCTTCGAAGACTCACTTGAAGTAGAGATATCCTCCGAATTGCCTTGTATGTTATTCACTTGTCTTGGGTCAAGAGGGGGGCCATGACCATATTCTGATCTTCGCGCGTAGGCTTGATCACCAAAGACAGTGAGTACTCCCGCTTGTGTGGGCATCTTCATACATAGATAGTTATGGTGCGCCACAGCTCCAAACCAATTCAACATGCCTCTTTCGAAGATAACATTATAAGCATACGGGGCATCTACGAAATCGAAGATTACTTCCTCCGTTCTTGCTAGAAGCCCCTCTCCGAAGGCAACCTCGAGGCCTATTTGGCTGAGGGCATCGAGAGGAGGTCCTGCGAAGCCTTGTAGAGGACGAGCTGCGGGGAGGAGATGTTTCCTGGAGATACAAAGCTAATCGAAAGCTTGAACGAAGATGATATCTGCTGAACTCCCACCATTGACCAGCACTCTCCGAACTTCGGTTCCTACTATATCGGTAGTAATAACAAGGGGATCTGCATGTGGGAATTTTATGCATGCTGCATCATCTACAAAAAAGATATAGGCACATGGGACCACTCAGGCATTGCGGCTGCAGACAAAGAAGTTCCAATATGACCTACTTCCTAGACATACTCTCTCCACTTCCTCTTTGACATAGTCCCGAGAGTTCCCCCTCTGGAAATGGGGAGGACTACTCTTTTGCCCCGGTCTTGTCCATCGTCTTGCTTCAGGGGTGGCATAATATTGACCACCGGAGGTTGTCTTGCGGGGTCGAAGTTGTCTACACGTGCGACAGCCCGCACAGGCTCCAAAAGTGCCTTGGAGGGGACTCGGTCAGTAGTGCCTCGACCAGAGGTCCTTTCGAGGTACTTGCCTCTTAAAGCCAGTATAGACTTGCACACGTCAGTAGCATGACTCTGATTTTCACCGTGAACGCAGCTGAAGAAGGCTTGGCCTTTGCCAGCCATCTTCCCTGGCGGCCTCCAGCCGCTGACCTTGCTTCCCGAAGCTTGCAGATTTCTAGGGGAAAATTTCTACGGAGAAGGAGCAATGTTCAGGTCTTCGGAGCAAGGATGCTTTTGCCCCCAACGCCTGTCAAGCTGGATATCAAATTTGGGCCCCTGCGAAGGTGTTGAAGTCTTCACCTCGAGCTTGACTTCCTGCATGATTGGTGGAGTCGAAACTGTTCTTCGGAGCCATCCTTCTTCTGACCTAGCATATTTTTTGAAATAGGCCATTAGCTGTGCTACAGAGGATATATGTTTCCGATGAAGTTTGTCAAGGAGGCCAACATGAGTAACTCCCTCTCGGGCTGCATCAACAACGGATGATGCAGACAGCCCCCTTATCTGCGACTTCGTATGAGCAAAGTGCTTGAAAAACTATCTTAAAGTTTCTCCAGATAGCTGCTTCACCTAGAAAACACTTCCTGTAGACATAGGGGGTATGAAGGTACCCTGAAAGTTACTTATAAACTTTTTCCTTAGATGCTCCTAAGTTCTAATTGATCTTGGCTTCAAAGACCAGAACCAACGTAAAGCAACCCCTTCGAGAGCTAGGGGGAAACACTTGGCCATGGTGTCATGGAATCCTCCGTTGGCCTCAATCGCCAAAGCATACGAACGGGAGAACTTCCCCGGATCCTCTTCTCTGGAGTACTTAAAGAGCTTCGAAGTTTTAAACTTAGGGTCGAAGCACACTTTCTATAAGTCGGGGTGCAGCAGAGACTCGCTATCGAAGGAAGCGTTCTCTAGGGCTTCGGGATAAAGAAGAGAGTCGTCGTCTTGAGGCACTTCAAGTATGACAGGGGTGACTTGAGGACGAAGTCTATCTGCCGCTTCCTGTCTCCACCTTGCTACTTCAGCTTGGAGACGGGCCATCTGGTCGCCATGTCGCCAAGGCTATCTTCATTTCTTCCGAAAGGATCTTTCGGGTCTTGGGAATTGAACATGTCTGTTTGGAGCACAGTTGGAGGTGCAGGAGGAGCTCCGTCTGATCGAAGCATAGATGGAGTCCCTAAGGGGGCTTCGTATGTTCGAGGAAGAACATTCCCTTCAGGGGTCTAAGGTGGAGGAACTACTAAAGGTCCTCTGACCTCAACTGTATTCGAAGATCTTGCTCCAGAGGTCCGAGGGGACCTCTGAGTAGGACTACCACCTGAACTCCGCTTAGGAGGCATGGCTCTAAAAACTTGGTAGAGAACAAAGATTTTTGGACTATGTTCCCCATGGACGGCGCCAACGATTGGCGTAAAGGATTACACTAACAAGTTCTCGAAGATTAAGAACTAACAAACAGAGAGTTTGTGAAGCGGACTATTACAAGCCTCTGAATAGGATAATAGCTTGAAGTAGTTCGAAGTTGTGTATTGAATAACTGAGTATTCGATGATTATTACAGGGTGAGAATGGGGGTATTTATAGAAACAAATCTTAAGGAAAAGACATTTTTGCCCCTCAATTACAACCGACATAGTGGAAACTATTCCGGTACCCCTAATAGGGTTAAAATAGTAAAAGGCTAATCTAATTAGAAATAAGATAAGTCTTCCATCCTCGCTAGCAGATAAGCTCTCTGAAGATTGAACCTTCGAAGTCATACTCCGAACAGAAGCCTGCATGGATTCTCTAAACTTGATCATACGCGAGGCCAGAGTTAATACTTGAACTTCGGTTTAGTTAATTGTCTTTGTCTTATAACTGTAGAGACGCTGGGGATGAAGTATTTTCCCCCAATAGACCCCATGCCCAAGGGTTAGGGGAACTTTTTGGTTGAACTTTTGGGGGCTACCAACTAGAAATTTCATTTTTGCTCTTCCATTTTTGTAGCTCTATTCTCATGAGCGCACTGTTCATCGACTTGAAAAGAACTGAGCGCTATTCAGGGTGCCGGATTGGCTACAGGACCTTGCTCCAGCGCCAGGCTTCCAAGAGAAGCTCTGTTGTATGCGATTTATTTAGTTTGTTCTTTTCTACAGCTCGGTTGGCACTGCCACAACTTCTTGCTCCTAAAACTGATGTGCTTTCTTGATCTCTGCTGTGTTTGATTTAAGTTTTCAAGGGCAATTTACTAGTGAGTTCAGTCCAAGAAAATGTTCTCTAGTTGTCTCTTTTTCCTGTGAACATTGTGTCTTTATGATTTCTGACCTGAGTGGTATTTTTGCATGATTTCATCTCTGATGCTACAGAAGTAATAGTTATTACTTGATGGTGGATTGAACACAAGAACAAGTCTCAGTTCTGATTTGGGAGTACTGCTGCACTGTACTAATCTACTGGTTCTGTATTTATTCTTGTATGTCTTAATTTGAGTAATCTTGGCCTGAACCTTGCTGCTTTATCCACAGTTTTGTCTTCACAAGTGAATTCAGGAAGAATCTGTGGGTAGAACATATATGTAAGTGTGTATTTTATTTACTGAAACTGATTTCTTTGTGTTCAACTGCTGCAAGTTTGTGTACTGGTTTATGAATAGTATTCTGATTTTAATCCTGTTGTTGCCTTGGACCTTTCCATGCATATCAGAAGCTAGCTTTTGGATCAATGTGTTATTGCTGGTTTGCTGTGAAAACAACATAGTAGTTGATCCAAAAATTGCCAAGAAGTTTATTCTAGATGTTGTGTTCTAAGTTGTTTATCTGTTTTTCAAAGTTCTATACACAAATACTATAATTGCTGATGGTTATTTACTGAAGAATACAGTTTCAACAAAATAGTGTTTGTGAGATGTACTGACATTCATACCTCTCAGAATAGAATACAAGTTTTGCTTTGTGGTCTGTTATGTTCAGATCAGTGTTCAAATCAAGTGTGTGTGCATCTACTGCAAATTTATTTTCATAATCTCTGTCAGTTCTGAATTCTGAAACTCTCAACTTTGTCGAACTATCAACCTCAGTTGACAACCTTCTGTCAGAGTCTCAATTACCGATCTAGAGACTGTAAATCGGCAAATTAATCTCCGACTATACTCTATTGGTTGCTGATACTCTGATCTAGAATAAAATTTTCAAATTGAGCTTATTCTTGTTTTGGATTTATACTGTGTTCATCAATTTTGATTCTGCAATATTTTAGAGGTGAGTTGGGTGATATGAACAAGCCATCAATTCGTGAGAATTTGTTGAGGCACCTATTCACCCTCCCCTCTAGTCGCCTATTCCGATACCACAATTGGTATCAAAGACGATTAGATCACCAAGTGACCTTAACCGGTTTGTCATCCTTTTGGCGACATGGACAAGAATACTAAGATTTCGATGTTTGATTGTCGTGATTTTGCTTATGGCAAGGTGCTCATGGAGGCTTATCTACTAAGCTAAGGAAGTGCTATATGAGACATTGTTGATTCCCAATATGTGATCCCTGAAACTCGCACCACTTAGGACGAGAAGTAACAATACGATTGTAATAGCAAGGAAAGAAACATACTGTTCATCAGTTTGAGTCGCAATGAATTTGATAGGATCCAGCACCTACGAACTGCATGTGAAATTTGGACAACTTTGAAAATTTTCATGAGGGCACTACTCAGATTATGGCTAGGCGCCAAAGCACATATAATCAAGAATATGAAATGTTTGTGCAAAGCCCTAGTGAATCTGTAGATGCCATGTTTGCTCGATTTGATGGGATTGTGAGCAACTTGCGCTCCACTGGGACTTTATCTTATTTGAATCATGATAGAGCTATCAAACTTCTCTATGCTCTTGATCATAGCATATGGGAGGTGAAGATCTGTAGTATTGAAGAGTCAGCAAGTTATTAAACTTTGATTTGCGACGAGCTCTTCAATAAGCTTAAGTCCACCGAGATTGCCAAGGCATCTCATTCTAGAATTGGGAACTCTTTGCCACAATCCATGGCACTAGTTTCTAGTTCTAGCAATGGCACCTCATCTAGAGCTAATCTTTCTAGTGGTTCTAGAGTTTGTGCTTTCTCTAGAGGTTTTTCCTTGTCTTCTTTGATCTTTGTCACTAAAGAACAGGTGGACACATTGGACGATGAGGATCTTGCTCTCATAGTCAAAAAGTTCACCCGATTCTATAATGATTGACTGGATCAAAGGAGAGGAGGCACTCGAGGATGTTTTGAGTGTGGAGATATTAATCATATCAAAGCTAATTGTCCAAAACTAAAACCAAAGAATGAAAATGAGCAAAAACACCAGAAAATAGATAATAAACCCTTCTTCAAAGGAAAGCGTGGAAAATTGGCTAAAAAAGTAGCCAGAGCTTTTGTGGCCACCCTCAACGACATCGATAGTACATCAAGTGAGGAGCCAAGCTCAGATGAGGATGAGCCATCCAAGAATGAAGAAAAGCAGGAGAAGAAGACAAAAGACTTCACCGGCCTTTGCTTCATGGCCAACAACATTCATAGCAGCGATGAGCTAGACTCATCTGAGGTAAGTCTATCACGTGACCAACTTCTTGTTCAAAATGATGAATTACATGGTGCTATCATCTCTTAGGATAGATTACTTAAACTTGCTGCTAAACAATGAAAGGAACTAAAAGTCAAACTTGAATCTATTTCCACTGAACTTGTTATGCCAAAGTATAAGTCTGAAAATGTTTAATGTGAGTCTTGTCTTGTTGTTATGAATGAACTTGCTCAACTACGTCTGATTCGTGCTCAAAATCTTGAAAAACTTGAAATTGTTCAGAAATGACTTTTGGAGGTGGAGTCTAGTCCTGTTGTCATCAATGAATGCATGAATTATCCTTTACTTGTTGAAAGCATTAATTCGAGGAATAAGCATGTTGATGAACTTAAGGCTAGATTGGAGAGTGCTGAGTGTTCTAAGGATGTGCAGCCGACATGTTCCACCTACATCACTCTTAAGGACCAACTCAACTTCGCTAGAGAGCAAGTCGAAAAACTTAAGTGTGAAAATGATTATCTTCTTTCCATGGTGTATAAGTGTACCGAAGGGAACGGTAAAATAGATTTGCTTTTGGCTAAAACAAAAATGTGTGCTGATAGGGCAGGGCTAGCTCTAGGGTTAGGTTACGAGAGAACCACACCAAAAACTCTAAGCAAAACTGTGTTCACTCTTCCTACTACCCTTGAGAAAGAGAGAGCCTAGTTAGACACTACTCAAAAAGCCAAGAATCCTACCCAACCTACAAAGAGAACTATACCACCACCAAATATAGACTCCAAGCAAAAACCCAGAAAAACTGTAAGATTTGAACCTGAAACCTATGTAGCTACTCACAAGAAAGTTTATCATTGCTCTTATTGTCAGCGAGTAGGTCATTTGATTGGGTTTTGTTTCCGACGTATCAAGGATGAATGTCGTGCTCAAGCGATGAACTTTCAGGACATGTATTACCCATCTTTAGGTATGCATTAGTGTGATTATCACTTTCATTCTAATTTTGAGGCTCCCCATGGTTACATTAGTGACTTTGCCCATCGTGATTTACATCATGCTTCATATGATGTTAGACCACGCGTTAGTGGTTTTGGTTCACATCATTTTGGGAGACCTTGTCGCTTTGCATGCTCTTACTTTAAAAGTAGACCTTACTTTTATCATCATGAATCATATCCTATGCAGTCTTCTGTTTTTCCTGACTCTCGAGTTGTTTAGTGCTGGATTCCTAAAAGTTTTGTTACTAACCCTAGCATTGAGTACAGAAGATCTTCTTGTTTTATGTAGGGAAAGGATGGAAGCCTGGAGAACAAGTGGATCATGGATTCCAGTTGTTCGTGCCACATGTCCAGAAAGTCATCATGGTTCTCCAGCTTCACCTTGACCAAGCAACAAGAATACATCACTTTTGGAAATAATTGAAAAAGTAGAGTGAAAGGCCAAGGTACAATTAAGATCAATGAAAACATCACTCTCACAAATGTTGCTTTGGTTGAGGATTTGGGATACAACTTGTTTTCCGTATCTCTGTTGCTTGATGAGGGTTTTGAGGTACACTTTGGACGTGATACCTCTCAAGTACTTGATTCTTCTAGCGCTTTTATTTGCAAGATTTCAAGAGTTGGGAGAGTTTTTGGAGCGGACTTCTTCGAGACATTTGGATCTTCACATTGACTTCTTGCTGAACCATCTTCTGAGCTCTAGATGTGGCATAGGACACTAGGGCATATGAGCTTTGATTTGCTTGCTCGATTGAGTGCCCTAGGACTAATCCGAGGATTGCCCAAGATCAAATTTGAGAATAACCTTGTTTGTGCTCCTTGTTGACTTGGAAAGATGGTTGCCACCTCTCATTCACCCATTAATATGGTGATGACTGAACAATCCAGAGAGCTTCTTCACATGGACACTATATGTCCTTCCTGGGTTAGTTCTTTAGGCGGTAAATGGTATGTCCTTGTCGTGGTGGATGACTACTCCCATTACTCTTGGATCTTCTTTCTTGTAAGCAAGGATGAAGTTTTTACACACTTTCAGAGCTTAGCTTTGAGACTATTCAATGAACTCTATGGTGCAATGAAAGCTATTAGAAGTGATAACGACACCGAGTTCAAGAATAGTTGCTTTACTGATTTTTGCCTTGAGCATGGTGTTGAGCATCAGTTTTCTATTCTGTGGGTTCCTCAACAAAATGGAGTTGTTGATAGGAAAAATCGCACACTTGTGGAGATGGCTAAGACGATGCTCAACGAGCATAGGACTCCTAGGAAATTTTGGTATGAAGCCATGAGTACAGCGTGTTACATCTCCAACAGAATCTTTTTGCGCTCATTATTGAACTTGACATCTTAAGAACTACGTTTTGGGAGGAAGCCCAAAGTTACTCACTTAAGAGTATTTGGATGTCGATGCTTCATCCTAAAACGTGGCAACCTAGACAAATTTGAGTAGCGTGCATCTGATGGAATATTTTTAGGCTATTATTTGCATGGTCACTCTTATCGTGTCTTCAATCTTGATACTAGCACTGTTATTGAATCTTGTGATGTAACTTTTGATGAGACATCTCCATGTGTTAGTCCCTCTTTTGAACTTGCGAGTGAGCATGATATGAGTGAAACAATCTTTGAGGAAGAAGATTCATCAGATGTTGAAGATAATGAAAATGCACCGCAACCTCCTACAACGGCAATTCCAGAAGCATCATCCACATTTGCAAGAGAGCCTAAAGCATTGACCTCAGGAAGCTTGGAGCAAACTTCGGCAAGAGTTGAGGGGGAGATTCTATCACAAAGAGAAGCACCTCTATGAATTCAGAGAATACATCCCCCTAAGTAGATCATCGGTGAGCTAAATGAAAGGCTAACATGATCTCATGCTCATGTTGTTGATTCTGTGTTTGTTGCTACCTTTGAGCTATTAGATGTCAGTCATGCTTTATCTGATGCAAGTTGGATCAATGTCATGCATGAAGAGTTGGAAAATTTTGATAGAAATCGAGTCTGGATTCTTATTAATCCACCCCCTGATATTCATATCATTGGAACAAAATGGATTTTCAAAAACAAACAGGGTGAGGATGGGGCTATAGTGAGAAACAAGGCGAGACTTGTGGCTCAGGATTATACTCAAGTCGAGGGGGTTGATTTTGGAGAAACTTTTGCTCCGGTAGCTCGACTTGAGGCCATTAGGATTTTGCTTGCTTTTGCATCGTCTCGAGGTTTCAAACTTTTTCAAATGGATATAAAAAGCACTTTCCTTAATGGTTTCATAGGAGAAGATGTGTATGTCAAACAACCCTTAGGCTTTGAACATCCCACGTACCCCCATAGAGTCTTTAAACTTCACAAAGCTTTATATGGGCCCAAGCAAGCTCCTAGGGCTTGGTACGACCGTCTTAGGAACTTCTTGATTGAGCAGTGTACAAAATGGGTTTGTTGATAAGAACTTGTTCACTCTTATGCATGGCAAAGATTTCTTACTTGTTCAGATATATGTTGATGGCATAATTTTTGGTGGATCATCTCAAACTCTTGTGGTCGAGTTTGCTGATTCTATGAGCAGGGAATTCGAAATGTCGATGATGGGCGAGCTGACATTCTTCCTTGGTTTGCAAATCAAGCAAAGAAAACATGGAACCTTTGTACATCAGACAAAATACACTAAAGACCTGCTAAAACGCTTTGACATGGCTGATGCAAAACCAAGTGCTACCCTAATGGGTACTTCAGTTGCGCTAGACCCAGATGAAGATGGAGAAGAAGTGGACCAGAAGGAGTTCCAGAGCATGATTGATTCCCTCCTCTACTTGACGTCTATGAGGCCAGCCATACACTTTGCAGTATGTCTGTGTGCTCGTTTTCAGGCTTCTCCAAGGGCTTCACATCATCAAGCTGTCAAGCGCATACCAAGGTATCTCAAGCATACACTTGAATTTGGCATTTGATATTCTGCATGATCTTCATTATGCTTGAGAGGTTTTTCAGATGCTGATTTTGCTTGTTGTTGAATTGATCGAAAGAATACATATGGTACTTGCCATTTTCTGGGTTCTTCTCTTGTGTGTTGGTCTTCTCGCAAATAGTCTAGCGTTGCATAGTCTACATTTGAAGCTTAATATGTAGCTACCGCGAGTTGTTGCGCACAGATTTTGTGGATGGTTTCTACTTTGCAGGATTTTGGGTTGGATTTTAAGGGTGTTCCACTGTGTTGTGATAACACTAGCGCGATTACCTTAGCAAACAACCCAGTATAATATTCTAGAACAAACACATTGATGTGCTATCATTTCTTAAGAGATCACAATGAGAAGGGTGATATTGATTTGCGCTTTGTTGATACCCAGAACCAGCTTGCAGATATTTTTACCAAGCCTCTTGATGCTTCACGCTTTGCATTTTTGAGAGGAGAGCTTGGTATTTGTCATCCCGATGGCATAATGTGAGGGGGAGTTGTGTAGCACTGTATAAGCTTTATTATGCATTTGGAATATTGTATTTTAATACTGTTTTTACACTTGAATTGAATACATATGATATCCATCTTGAGCATGGCTTTTATTTGCGAAAATATGAAAATAATCACTGCTTAGTCTAGAAACTAGCATGAATAGGTTGAGTGCATTTTCTATCTTTTACATACCTAGTAGCTAGGTCCTTTTCACTTGGATGGTAATACGCAACTTGATCATGTCAAAAATATTGTGTTGAAAATTAAAAAAAATGAATGAAAAATGAAATGAAAATATTTGATATTCATGCTATCTTGTACTAAAATTGAAAAGATCCAGGTGGGTTTGCATTGTCGCACTACTTTGTTCTAGACTACTTAGCATAACACTTTGGTATGAACTGGGACATTGAAGTGTATAACAAGACAAATGCTTTAAGCTTCTAATGGCTTCAACCTAGGCTTAGCTTGGTTGGTTAGTATAAGGTTGACATGCAAATAACCCCTAGCACAAAAATCAAAAAATCAAAAAAGTTTGAATTCATTGCATATCATGTTTGCTGAAGCTCCTTGTAGTGGGATATGCTTATCTGGTTAGTATTTGTTAGCTTTTGCATCTTTTGCCTTGCCATGTCTAGTATGCTAGTCTGAGTAGTAATGCTTTTATTTGCTAAAACTTGAAAATGCTTGCTCATGTTGTTACTTGGATTGTATTCATCTGAGTTGGTCACACAATACTTTTAGACAATATTCAAGGCAAAATATTTGTTTTGTACTGTAATTGGACTTAATCATGTTCCAGAAGCTTGCATTTACACTTCATCCTCACATATCATGTTGCTATCTTGATGTCTGCATTGCCAAAGGGGGAGAATTCATAGATCTTGATCTTGATCCTATTTTACTTGCTTCTAAGTATGCTTGCCATTTTACCGACAACTTTTATCAAGTGACATGGTTCTTTCTGCTCTTTTCTGAGTTTTCAAGGTCACTTGTGTGCTGAACTTTCATTTCACTGCTTTTTGTCTTGGAGTTGTCAATGCACTCATCATGGTGGAGATTGAGAAACCAAGCGAGGCTTTCACTGTGGTTTTATCTTGATGATGAGTGATTGATAAGATTGTTTGACTAATTTGGTTGGTTGTGTGCGTCATGGTATGGGTTGCATGGAGTTGTATGTTTTGCTTGTCTCGTGTGTGTAGGGTTGAGATGCTTGTCAACTGTTGATGGCAGGTGATCAAGGTCTGATAGGGAGTCTGATGCCAGATGGTCGAGGATGCTAGAAGAAGTTGAAGGTGATCTCAGGTGTACGCATGGAGATGAGGCAAGACATGGACGAACAGATGATTGAGACGACGTGTTGATCATGTCAGCAAAAGTAAAGCTAGTGCAAATGACAAGATGACTCGAGGGATCGAGAGCGGGAGAGACTTACTGGTAGTCGAGTTCGTGGACTAAAGACACATGTCAAAGACCTGGGAGACTTTGTTGGTTTTGGCTAAAAACCATCACATCAGAAAATATTTTTTTTAATTCCAATAAATAGGAGTTTAATTTTATGTTCTCTAGTCTAGATTAAGTGTTATCTTTTAGTATTTTTCGGAATTTTTAATTCTGAAAAAATATTAAAAGAATAGGGTCAATGATGTAATAAATTAGGAGTATACATTTGTGTATTTTTCAGAATTAATAATTCCGAAAATACATAATGACAATTAGATAAATACTTAGTCTTTTAACCCTAATGTTATTTTGGGGAATACCTTGATGGGCTTGCCTATATAAAGGACCCAATGCCCAAGGGTTAGGGGAACTTTTTGGCTGAACTTTTGGGGGCTACCAACCAGAAATTTCATTTTTGCTCTTCCATTTTTGCTGCACTATTCTAATGCGTGCACTATTCATGAGCTTGAAAAGAACTGAGCGCTATTCAGTGTGCCGGATTGGCTACTGGACCTTGCTCCAGTGCCAGGCTTCTAGGTGAAGCTCAACTATATGCGATTTCTTTAGTCTGTTTTTTCTACAGCTCCGTTGGCACTGCCACAAGTTCTTGCTCCTAAAACTGTTGTGCTTTCTTGATCTCTGCTGTGTTTGATTTAAGTTTTCAAGAGCAAGTTACTAGTGAATTCAGTCCAAGAAAATGTTCTCTGGTTGTTCTCTTTTTGCTATGAACATTGTCTCTTGATGATTTCTGACCTTAGTGGTATTTTTGCATCCTTTCATCTCTAATGCTTTACAAGTAATAGTTATTACTTGATGGGTGGATTGAACATAAGAACAAGTCTTAGTTCTGATTTGAGTGTACTGCTGCACTATACTAATCTACTAGTTCTTGATTTGTTCTTGTATGTCTTGATCAGAGTAATCTTGGCCTTAACCTTGCTGTTTTATCCACAGTTTTGTCTTCACAAGTGAATTTAGGAAGAATATGTGGGTAGAACCTATATGTAAGCGTGTATTTGATTTACTAAAACTGATTTCTTTGTGTTCAAGTCCTGCAAGTTTGTTTACTGGTTTATGAATAGTATTCTGATTTGAATCCTGTTGTTTCCTTGGACCTTTCCATGCATATTAGAAGCTAGCTTTTGGATCCACTACTACAAACTGTCACTGTAGTGGCGTTGGGCAAAACCACTGTAGTGGCGGGCCATTAGATGCCCGCCACTAGAGTTGCTGGTGCTGACGGCAGTGGCGGGCAGATGATGTCAGCACGCCCGCCACTGCTGTTAACACAGCGGTGGCGGGCGCTCTGACCGCCACTGCTAACCAGCGATAGCAGTGGCGTTAGAGCAGTGGCGGACTGGATGCCCGCCACTATAGGTCGATTTTGCCCGCCGCTACAGTGTCGCTTTGTAGTAGTGATCAATGCGTGATTGCTATTTTGCTGTGAAAACAACATAGTAGTTGATCCAAAAATTGCTAAGCAGTTTATTCTAGATGATGTGTTCTCAGTTGTTTATCTGTTTTTCAAAGTTCTGTACCAGGCCGGGGCACATGCATGTGCAGGGTGTTCGATGGAACAGGGCCCCCAGTTTAGAGAGGCCCATAATATATTATTTTTTACGGCATCATTAGAAGCCCATCATTTGAACAATACCAAGGTTATCAAGAAAATGTTTGGTTTTTTATTTACTTCTAAAACATTGCAGTCATTGGATAATGAGAGCCTAAAGTCGTCTTGTGATAATCTGGAGACTGCCCTTAAAAAGGATGGAAAATCTAATATTAATGCCAATGAATTGTATGCAGAGTTGAAGTTTGTCCAAAATTTCATTCCACACGAAAATATTGGACCTTTGGAAATTCTAAAGTTTCTAAAGCGACATAATTCTTTTCCTAATGCAAGTATTGCATATAGAGTTTTATTCACCATTCCAGTGACAGTTGCATCAGCGGAATGAATCTTTTCTAAATTGAAGCTATTGAAGTCATATTTGCGTTCTACAATGTTACAACAAAGACTTACTGATTTGGCCCAGATATTACTTCCAGTGAATTGTTGGAGAAGATTGAATATGAACGTATTATTGAAGAATTCATTTTAAGAAACGCCAAAAGAATGAAGTTGTTCAAATAAATATGATGCAACAAAGCGTTGAATATGTATGTTTCCTTTTCTATGGCTATGTAAACCATTATAACATATATATTATTACTATATTTTATTTTTCCTAAAGATATAAGCCCCAATTTAAAATTACGTACAGGGCCTCGGATTATGCCGGCCCGGCCCTGTTCTGTACACAAATACAATAATTGTTAATGGTTATTTACTAAAGATCATACAGTTTCAGCAAAATATTTTTTGTGAGATGTACTGACATTCATACTTCTCAGAATAGAATACAAGTCTTGCTTTGTGGTCTGTTATGTTCATATCAATGTTCAAATCAAGTGTGTGTGCATCTACTGCAAATTTATTTACATAATCTCTATCAGTTCTAAATTCTGAAACTCTGAACTTTGTCGGACTATCAACAGTCGACATCCTTCTGTCAGAGTCTCAATTACCGATCTAGAGACTGTAAATCGGTAAATCAATCTTCGACTATACTCTATCGGTTGCTGATACTCCGATCTAGAAGAAAATTTCAAATTGAGCTGATTCTTGTTTTGGATTTATACCGTGTTCATCAATTTTGATTCTGCAATATTTTAGAGGTGTGCTGGGTGATCTGAACAGGCCATCAATTCATGAGAATTTGTTGAGGCGCCTATTCAACCCCCTCTATTCGCCTATTCCGGTCCCACACTCTGGGATCGCCTCGCTGACGTGGAGGAGAGGGCTTTGGGTATGGAGGACACACTCTAAGAGGAGCAACAAAAGAGGGCGGCCTTCGAGGTCAATGTTGAAATCCTGCGAGCCGAACGGATAAACTCTGAGGCTGAGGTTGAGAAGCTTTGGGCCAAACGAAGTTCCTTAGCGGCCGAGGTGGACCGACAGAGGGCTAAGAGGGCCATCTTTGATACAAGGGTCTCTCAGCTGACCACTTCGACCGCTGGTCTCAAGACGTTTGTGGAGGGCTTGCGTGCGTAGTAGGTGAAGTGTGAAGGGGTGGCAGCCGAGACCATGGACATCCTTCAGTGCTTCTTGTAGCATTTTGGCACTTCGTGCCCTTCATCTTCCGTCGTCGCCAACGAGCCCCTAGCTCGTCAAATGAAGCTTATCCAAGTGGTGGTGAGGATGATGGAGACCACCACAGCTCGATATGGAGAAATCTCTGGGAGAGTAGCTGCTCTTGGCATCCTTCATCATTTAGAGGACATTAGGGGCACTGTTTCTTCGACAATGGAGATAGCACCCATCAGCTTCGGGGGTGAGCACCTGCTAGCTTCTTCGCCTGGCGCTGCTGCTGCTCGGAAGGCCTTCCAGGCAGCCTAGAAAGCCTAAAGACACAAGGCAACAAAGGCTTGTATTGACGAAGACCATCGCTAGAAGCATACGTAGACTCAGCCTCCTTCAACATCTTCACCGGGCCATCCTCCGTCGGACCCGAAGGTGTAATCTCCTTAGGGCTCCTCATGTAAAAGTCCTATAAAATTTCTTGATCAATGAATGAAAGGTCTTCTTTTTGGAATGTTTGCATTCAGGTCCTAGCTTGTTCTTCGACTTGCGATCTCGAAGTACTCAATGCTACCGAAGAGCTTTGGGATCAATGGGCTATTTTGGAAGCCCTAAGACCCAATAGACGCCCCCACTTCTCTATTCCTCTTGACGACTTAGGAAAGATTGCACCTGATATGTTTAACGAGTCGCTTTCCTTTATAAAATAGGAGGAGAAGGGGGGAGAAATAATGGAGGTATCCTCTTCATCATCGGAGTACTTAGACTGGTCCGACGCAGACTGGTCCGATGAAGCATAAAGGGCGGTTGCTGCAAGGCCTAGCACCGAAAGGCTTCGTACTTGGGTGGAGCTTCTAGAGGATTAGAGGGCCTGGAGGGCTTCAAAGAAAGGGAAGCGATCGAAGACCCGAGCTACGAGGAGGGCTATAAAACCCTTAACTGCTCTGGGTACTTCGATGTCTACAAGGACCCAGCCTAGCCTTCGTGATCGAAGGGGTCTTTGGTTCCTTCTTGGATTGGATACAAATTTTCCGTAGTATTTGTACTTATTAATCATTGACTTGTAATTGTAAGACATTTGTTTTCGAAGCAATAAAATTAGACGTTGTCCGATTGTACTTGTACCCTTCACCCCCCTTTTGCGGGGGGTCGACATCCTTTTTTCCTTTGTAAGTAGGTGTGGGCCACGCACAATAGTTAGTATTGCTTGGATTATGTCTTGTAAATTATGAAGGATTTATTTCTGAATGAAGTTGTATAATAGTTGCCACGATGCTTTGGACCGGTGGCCTGAAATCCTGCCATTTAGTCACTTTGGACCTGTAGGATGCTTCGGACCAGTTGTTCGGAATCCTATCACTTAGTCACTTTGGACCTGTAGGATGCTTCGGATAAGTGGTCCGGAATCCTGTCACTTAGTCACTTTGGACCTATAGGATGCTTCGGACCAGTGGTCCGAAATCCTATTGTTTGGTCCCTTCGGACTCTTTTTAGGATGTTTTAGACCGGTGGTCTGGAATCCTATTGTTTGGTCCCTTCGGACTCTTTTTAGGATGTTTCGAACTAGTGGTCTGGAATCTTATTGTTTTAGTTAAAAGGATGCCATACCTCGCAAAAATCCTCGTGTACCTTGGTGTGTCCACTGTGGTAGAGTTTTGTTTTGGGGTGCACATGAGTTGAACTGGAGCCTTTATTTAAAGAGGAATAGACTCTTATTTTACAATTGTCATTATGCGAAGTAGAGTTTAAGGTGCTCCTCATGCCAAGCATGTTTCAACTCTTCTCCTTCTAAATTAGCTAATTTAAATGATCCTAGTCGCCCTGATTGAAGTATAATGTATGGGCCTTCCCATTTGTTGGCTAACATCCCTGGGGCAGTGATACTTTGAAGAACAAGGTGCCCAGGTCTTAGTTCTTTAAGCTTCACCTTGGGGTTGTACCAAGCCTTCTGTTGACATGAAAACGTGCCCCCGCACTTGGGTCAGTTCGACGATCCAAAAGAGTGCGGATACTTAGGGACAAGCCTAAGCGTGACGCGGCACCGACGTCGCGTTCTGACTACCCTTAGTCATGATAAGGGGGGTGGAGTCGCCAGGCAATTAGATCACACAAAATAATCCAATTAGCCGAAAGAAATATATTAAATAGAATAAAATTAGCAAATCAGTCGAAGCCTGTCTATTTCGAAGTGTGCTGGCGAAGGGGGTCACCGAAGTATACCTTCGGCGTTCGGTGCGAAGTGTCCCGTCGAAGGGTACCTTTGGCGTTCGGACTGATTCGGTCGAAGATGAACTCCGAATGGATCCGGGCACAACAATCACCTCCGAACGGTGGGGTTCGGCGCGAAGTCCCTTATACAACGAGGTACAAAATAATGACTCAAACGCCGCGCGCGGGGCGTGACTTCGTCTAGAGCGGAGTACGAACGTGGCCTGTCGTGACAAAGCCTGTTGGCGAAGCGTGCCCTCGAAGCAGCAGTCTCGCCGAAGGGTACCCTGGCAACCTCCGAAACTGATCTCTCAGCTCCGGACACCTCCAGCGAAGTAGCTCCGAACATGGAAACCTGCAACAGAGAAGGTTTGAAGTACTAATTCGGCCTAAGGACCGAATTCTGCTAAGTGTTGCACTAGTGGCAAAGGTAGAAATCTGTTACGCAGATTAGCGGATACTTCACAAGCGAAGTAACAAGGCGATAGCAATCTATTACGTAGATTAACGGATACTTCACAAGCGAAGTAACAAGGATTACCACTATTCCGAAGTGGCCGGCGGAGGGCTTCCACGCTAACCCACGAAGAGGTATAGAAAAGTAAAGTTAAATAAATGCGATCAAAGCTAGGGCTTTGTGTTTGATTTGTGTTGGGGGGCCTCTACGTTGGCTTCGCCTCTCTATTTATAGGGGCCAAACTTCTGATCTAATCTGCTATAATTCAGCTTGGATAGAGATAAAACTTAGCCGGAATTGTATCCAACTCTGTCTCTGCCGAAGTGGGCTTCGGCCAGGCCCGTCGAAGCCTGCTCCTCTGGTCGAAGCTTTGGCGGCGTGGGCCTCCGAAGGCTTCCTGGCTGAAGGCCGTGGGATGGCCAGAGGCTTTCGGAGCCCATAACCCAATGGACCTTCGGCTCTGTAGGACTTCGGCCTGGCCCCATACATGTGTATTTTTGGCCCAAATCACCAAAATTGATATTTTGACAATATCAGCCATTAATGCCATTTTTTGCTATCAACACCTTCATCTGGTCTTGATACTTCATCAGGTTTGCCACTGCCCAAAGCCTCATTTCTTTGGATAAATCTAGCAAAGTGTGTGTTTTGTCGTCATCTTCGAGTGTCATCGTTCTCATGGAGCCCCCTTTAGTTCTGTTGGATTCATAGCTTTGTCTCCGAACAGTAGTCGAAATGGAGTGAAGCCCGTTGTCCTGGCTTGAGTCATCCTAATAGACCCTAGAATTTTTGGTAACTCTTCCGTCCAAAGCCCCTTTGTGAGGCCTACTGTCGCGCCCCGATATAATAAATGAGGACTTTTATTGAAATTCCATAGAAAATTCAATAAACCAAGACGTTCATCATGCGACCATGTACAATACGAGCAATCATTCATGGTTCATAGACGGTATTAGTACAAAAGTGAATAAAGATGAAGAGAAACTAATAAAACAAAGGGTCCTAGATGAACGCCTCCTTCCAGTCTCGCCTTGACTAGGTCGCTACTCCAGACCTTCATCCTCCTCGTAGTAGACGGGCTCTAGTGGTGTAAGTCAACAGGGGTGAGTACAAACGTACTCAGCAAGCCACTGAATGCAAATATAATGCAAGGTAATAACAAGGGAGATAGTGGCTAATTTTTGTGGAAGAGCATGATTTGTAAAGCAATTAAATGTGAACAATTTATTAGTACTGAAACGTAAACATGGGTATGCATCATCATCTTCTAACTCAAGGGGTACATTCAACCCCACCTCGCTCAACAGTCCTTACATGCCATGAATAACTCAACCATTCAAACAATTGTAAACTAACTGCGAGTAGTCACACAACCCGCCCTTGATCGTGGGCTCGGCTTTTCGAAAAGATTTATGACTCTGATCAGAGATGTACCACTGTACCCACAAGGCACGCACTCATCACTTACACCTAAGTGTAACGAGATGACTCATACCATGGGAACTCGTGCCAAAACCTTCCATATGGTCCTCCTCGACTCGACATCACCCTCTTATGGGTTTCGTATCGTGTCTCGACGCGTCGAGCCTCACCATACCCCCCCTTGAGCCACGTCGGTACAAGTCACCTGCAGGTTTCCCCTTTCCCCCTCCACTATGGTGCATCGAGACGGATTGTTCCATACTTTTAGTTAGGACTTACCCATTAGACTTGTGGTTTGTACAGAAGTGCTTTGCAATAGATCCCGCAGACTGGTCCTTATAGTGCCCCGGGTGCGACCAACTAATGCCCTAGCTTGCACCTGGAACCCACCATACTTATAACATAGCCAACTCCAACAGAGTCCAGAGACGAGAATAACGGGAAAATTCATATAACAGAATCCAGCTATCTACGACTCATTCTTTTTTTTATCCTGTAGCAGTTGTGCCGGTACATTGGGCACTAGCTAATATAATATTTGTTGAGTGACAAGGAGTTAAGGCTCAATAAGCATGGCTTGGGTTTGCACACAAGGACGGGGATCTAATAAATATAAGTGTAGGGCTAGATATTTGACTGATGCAATATTAACCTATGAGTTATAGCGATAATTATGAAAAACTGGGCTCAATGATGATCAACTATTTCCACAGGAGGGTTCGATGACTTGCCTTGCTCAGCAAATAGTGATGGAGGAACCTCGCGATAAAACTCCGGCTCCTCGATGAACTTGTAGTCTTCTCGATACGG
Source organism: Zizania palustris (assembly GCA_019279435.1). NCBI lineage: Eukaryota > Viridiplantae > Streptophyta > Magnoliopsida > Poales > Poaceae > Zizania > Zizania palustris. Next base: position 45,234,237 of record JAAALK010000080.1, on the reverse strand, counting down.
AAGAATAAACAATACATTCAATAAACAGATAAAAATCCATCAAATAATAAACATACATGTTTATGGGTTTTATTATGTGAAATAAAGTTTTAATATTCCGAACTTTGGTGAAAAATAGTAAAACTTATATTTTAAGGTTTTTCCTAATTTATTTTCTGAATTAATAATTTTAATCCTAAGGGGTTTTTATTCATTTAATCCATAAGATTATTTTGTGCTAAAGTAACATACTGTTTTATGGCATTAATGTATAGAGAATAAAATGCTGAATTTAACAAAATTTGAATGGTGAAATTTGGAATTAAAATGGGCAAGTTATGAATTTTCAAAGTTTAAATCAATTTCTGGAATTTTACTTAAACTGGAAAATGAGCTTTGGTCCACAGTGAGCCAGGCCCACGGTGGACTGGGCCACTGTGCGCGTGGACCCGAGCGGTCTGGACCGGTTGATCTGGATCCAGCGGCCAGATGCGAGGCGGGGGGTTTTAATGAGATTGAACGGCCAGGATTAAAATGGGCGAAAGGGTACTCGTGGACGCACGAGATTGATCCAAGCTTTTAAGTTACGATCAACGGCCAGGATTGCAGGCTACCGCTTTGACCAGATCTGAGGGCCTGGATTAATTCCCGAGGGGATTTAATCGTAGCCCTATGATCACGATCGGATGGCCGCGATGCGGTCCGGCACGACACGGGTGTAAGGGGGGCGCGTACCCCCTTCGTCTCCGGCGACGGCGGCCTCGGGTGTGGCGGCAATTGCGGCGGCGAGGGCCTAGGGTCCTAGCTCTCGATGAAAATGGAGAGAGGGGACGATGGTGGTCACGATGATACCTTTGACAGCGACGGCGAGCGACTGATGGCGACCGGCGGCGAAGGTAGACGGCGAGGGTCGTTCGGGTGCTTAGCGGCGACGGCGATCCGACGTCGTTCATAGCCAACGGAGGCGTGGCCGAGGACGGGCAGACACCGGTGGTCTCGACGATGGTGGTGGCTAGGACAGAGGGGGTCCGAGGCGGCGGTGAGCGGCGACCGGAGGTGGAGCAGAGGGTAAAACCTGAAAAGATGGCAGCGGCGCTCTGGAGGGCTTAGGCAAAAGCTTAGGCGTTGTGGGCAGTGGGCGGCGACCTTAGGGGTATTTATAGGGTCACCAGCGGCGAGGATGGAAGGTTAAACCCGAGGAAACTGTAGCATATCCTCCAATATTTGATTCACCCTTTCTGTTTGTCCATCCGTCTGAGGGTGGTAAGCGGTGCTGAAGTTCAATCTAGTTCCCATCTCCTCCTGAAGGTTCTTCCAAAAGCGAGAGGTAAACTGACTTCCTCTGTCGGACACTATCTTCTTGGGCACTCCGTGGAGACACACAATACGGGACATATACAACTCCGCGAGTTTTGGGCCACTGAAGGTCGTCTTGACGACTATGAAGTGTGCTACTTTCGTTAGCCGATCAATGATTACCCAAATAGAATCATATCCAAGCTGGGTTTTTGGGAGTCCGGTGATGAAGTCCATTCTGATCTATTCCCATTTCCATTCAGGCACTTTAAGTGGCTGTAACAGTCCTGCAGGTCTCTGATGTTCTGCCTTTACTCGTCTGTAGGTGTCACATTCTGCTACAAACTGAGCAATCTCTTTCTTCATACTAACCCACCAATAGCGTTCCTTCAGGTCCTGGTACATCTTGGTACTCCCGGGATGGATGGAGTACAGAGTACCATGTGAGGAGACATGCTGAATAGCGTGGGCCTCATGGCTCCAGAAGTGATGAGTCATTGTCAACGATAGTCAAAGAGGACAAAAGAAGATGAGATCTGCTGTTTCATGGGCCGCGTGTGACTCAGGTACACGGGCAGCGAGCGACTGTCGGGCAAAGGAGGCTGCGAAGTCGGGCTGGCCCAATCCGGGTGCATGGGCCAGAAGCAATAGAAGACCCACTGGGCTGTTGACCAGGACTGACTCAGGTACACGGGCGGTGAGCGATTGCCGGGCTGAGAGAGCTGCGGAGTCGGGCCGGCCCAATCCGGGTACCTGGTGCAAAGCAGGTGGAGGCTTTGTCAGTTTCGGCGCAAAACTGACAACCGTTGATCTTGTATCCGACTGTCCAGAAGAGAAGTCGTAGTCGCTACGAAAGCTGAGCTTCCGGATAAGTCATCTGTAACTCTAGGCCCACAGTCAGTCGGTCGTGTCTGTAAAAATACCTAAGGGCAGTAGAGTCTTTTCCTTTATTATTGCGTCTGTAAAAACCCTAAGGGGCAGGTGGAATGTTCCTAGTGTTGGGAGCGTATAAATAGGACCCCAATCCCTAGGGTTTGGTCTATCCCTTTTGGCTGAAATCAATACTACTCCTTTGGGTCTCTTTTTGTCTCTTACATTTTCTCTTTCCCTTCCTGTTCATGTGTGCGCCTCCAGGAAATGAGTTACTGTTCATCTATTTTATCCCCTACAGTTAGATGATTCTATTCCTTCTGTTTCGTGTGATGCATTTCATTTATTGGCTTTGAAATCTTCGGTTTGCTCATAATGATTTTCTTCCTGGCTGTGAAGGCTTCGTTTTGCTTCGGTTCCTCACGAGAAGAGTAGTAGTTCTTGCTGTTGCAAGTAGTACTGCTGCACTAGTAGCTACAGTACTCGGTGCCAGCTTTTTACCTTCTATCGCACAGCTTTTTGATCGAAGTTGAGAGGCTCTAGCAACTTTTCTGGCTGTTTTCTGACGAAGCCCCCTCTCTGTTCGAAGCTCCTCAGCTCCGTGAGTCAGGCTTCGATCTATAATCTTCGAAGGCTTCGTTCATACTTCGTACTTGGTTTGAGTCCTGTGTTGCTAGCTTCGAAGTATTTTCTGAACGGACAGCATCGCATACTTCGAACGACAGTGCGAAGGTACTCTGGCTCTAGCTATTCGAAGTCCATACTTCGATAGATTTCGAAGTTGGCTTCAAAGCTTGGCGTTTTGCTTGGCTTCGCTTTGGTTTCTGTGTGGCGTGTCAGCCTTCGCTTCTCTTTTCGAAGCTTGCTCTGTTCGAAGGTAGTGTGTAGGCTTCGAATCTGGTGCCTCTGTCGTGTGACAGGCCTCGCTTCTTTGTTCGAAGGTAGTCCGTCAGTGTGTTGCATTCGGAGCTCTCTGTTCGAAGGTTTAAGTTCGAAGCACTCGGTTCGAAGCTGTGTCCGAAGCCTTGCCTTCGAAGTACATACTTCGAAGCAGGTTCCGGCGTTGTCATACTTCGCTTCGAAGCATACTTCCCTTCTTGCCACTTCGAACTAGGCTAGACCAAAACACCTTCGGCATTTTCACACCACCTTCGACAGACTTCGACTACCACCTCCGAACCTGTCTTTGACCTGCGAAGTAGGCCTCGACCTCCGAAGCAGACTTCGGCCAGCGAAGCAGGCTTCGATCTGCGAAGCAGTCTTCGGCGAGTTTCGAATAGGAGACAGATTTGTAAAGGTAACTTCTCTTCTAACTCATAGTGTACCTATATGGATTTACTGAGAAGTTTGTTTTACCTAGTCTAGTGTATACTGTTTATCTATCTATTAGCACTGCTTTGATAGTCTTCTGTTTGTCATCAGTTGCTTCTAGGCTAGATACCTTTTAGACTTAGGCTATCTGTTTATTTTCTGCTGCTTGGTCTTTTGAGGTGCGTTGGGTATTGGGAACAGGCCATAGATTCAAAAGAATTTTTAAGGCGCCCATTCACCCCCCTCTCTGGTCGCTACTTTCGGTCCTACACCATGGGCCTCTCTTAGGATAAGGGTCTTTATTTCAGGTTTATCCGGCACACATATCCGGGTTCCAAACCATATGGTGCCATTCTCGTCCTCTGAAAATCCTGGGGCTTTACCTTGCCTCATGTTCTTCTTTATGGCTGCTATATCCGGGTCTTCTAACTGAGCTTCTCGGATCTGCTCGAATAGGACTGGTTGGGTCTCCAAGGTGGCTAGATATGCTCCTGTGGTTAATCCGAGATTCAACTTTTCCATCTCCTTATATAACAAAGGTGCGTGATCCTAAATCACGATGGCGGTGCAATATCCCTTACGACTTAATGCATCAGCTCCCACATTTGCTTTTTCGGGGTGGTAGTGAATAAATAAGTCGTAGTCCTTTATTAATTCCAACCATCGTCTTTGCCTCAGATTGAGGTCCAGCTGTGTGAAGATGTACTTCAAACTCTTATGATCCGTAAAGATTTCGCAGCGATTTCTGACCAAATAATGCCTCCATATCTTAAGGGCATGCACAACGGCGGCCAATTCCAAGTCAATTCATGGGGTCTCAACTGACGAGAGGCGTATGAGATAACCTTCCCATCTTGCATGAGAACACATCCCAATCCTTGGCGGGATGCGTCGCAATAAACATGAAAGTCCTTCCATATATCTGGTAGGGTCAGTATGGGTGCTGACACCAGCCGGGTCTTGAGGGTGCAAAAACTTCCTCACACTCGGGAGTCCATTCAAACTTCTCTCCCTTCTGCAATAACTTGGTCATCGGCTTTGCTATCTTGGAAAAATTCTCGATAAATCTCCGATAATATCCGTCCAAGCCCATAAAACTTCATATCTCCGATATGTTTGTGGGTGGCAGCCAATCCGTAACTGCTTCTACGGTGGAAGGATCCACTGCGATGCCTTGCGCAGAGATGATGTGTCCAAGGAACTTTACTTTCGTCGTCCAAAATTTACACTTGCTGTACTTGGCATATAACTGGTGCTCCCTTAGCTTTCCTAAGGTTAACCGGAGGTGAGTCTCGTGCTCCTTCTGATCCTTGGAATAGATGAGGATGTCGTCTATAAAAACCACGATAAATTTGTCCAAATATTCCATGAACACCTTATTCATCATATTCATAAAGAAGGCAGGGGCGTTGGTCAATCCAAAGGACATAATCGTGCACTCATATAATCCATAGCGAGTGGTAAAAGCTGTCTTGGGTATATCCTCCTCTCGAATCCTCAGCTGATGATATCCGGACCACAGGTCGATCTTGGAAAATACCGTAGCTCCTTTCAGCTGGTCAAAAAGATCATCGATCCTGGGTAACGGGTATTTATTCTTGATGGTTACTTCATTCAAGGCTCGATAGTCCACACACATTCGCTTAGCCTTGTCTTCCTTCTTCTCAACGAAGATGACGGGGCTCCCCACGGAGAAGTGCTAGGTCTAATATAGCCTTTCTTCTCAAGATCCTCCAACTGCTGCTTCATCTCAACTAACTCATTGGCGGCCATCCGGCATGGTCGCTTGTAAATGGGGGTGGTCCCGGGTACTACGTCAATTCGGAACTCAATGTCCCTCTTGGGTGGCATCCCTGGTAAATCTTCTAGAAACACGTCCGGGTACTCGCAGACTACCGGTATCTCTTCCAAAGTAATCTGGTGTAGCCTTGGTCTTCCGAACTTCGATCTTGGCATCTGGAATGTGACGGCAGTCCCTTCTTCACTGGTCACAGTCACTTGTCTCCGGGCACATCTTATCACTCCTTGGTGTTTATTTAGCCAGTCCATTCCTAGAATGAGGTCCAAGCCTTGGCATTCTATTAGGATAGGGTCGGCCTAGAAAATTGTGTCGTACCCATACCCTTGGACTATAGGATTGGGCTAGAGTATGTTTTCCAGGGGTGACTATTAGCACGGCCCTTGGTAGTTCACTTATGTTCAGATTATTCTTTTCCACAAAAGCAGTTGAAATGAAGGAGTGCGTAGCTCCAGTGTCAAATAAAACCACTGCAAGGGCTGAATGTACCATGAACTTACCCATGACGATCTCGGGTGTGGCTTGGGCTTCTTCAGCGGTGACGTGGTTGACGCGGGCACGGATTGCCGGGTTCGTCGTGACTCCTTGTGCGCGCTTGGGGTGGGGGCACTGGTGGGAGTAATGCCCCTCCTGGCGGCAGTTGAAGCATACCACGGGCTTGCCATGCTTGTCGCGCAGAATTTCTGCCTTCTTGGCCAGGGCGGGTGGGGCGGCTGGTGCTGTGGGAGCGGGGCGAGGCTATCCGGCTCCGGCATTGGCGGCGGCTGGTGCCGGACGATACACCGGGTTGGGATGGTATTGTGGCGCCGGTGGAGGAGGTGTGAAGAGGGGCCTTTGTGCCATGCCTTGGTTCTGCTTGAAGGCGATCATCCTTTTCTTTTTCAGGTCGACCTTGTTCTGCTTGGTCTCCTGAATGATAGCTTTGTTTACCAACTTTTGGAAGTTGGCATAATCTCCGGAAATGAGCTGAAGAGACAGCTCATCCTTCAGTCCCTAGAGGAACTTGGACTGTCTGGCCGTATCGGTATGGACTTCCTCAGGTGCATACCGGGCCAACCGGTTGAACTCATGCAGGTACTCAGTTACGGTCCTGCTCCCTTGCTGCAGGTCCTTGAACTCCTGTTGCTTCTGGGCTATGATCCCATCGGGGACGTGGGCGGCGCGGAAGGCGGTGGAGAACTCTGCCCAAGTGTGGACGTGTCCCTCGGGCAAGGTCTCACGTAGGTTGTCCCACCATTCAGTGGTGGGACCCTAGAGCTGATGGGCAGCGAAAGCCACCCTCTCCTGCTCAGTACAAGTCAGGAGATCCAGCTTCTTTCCGATGGTTCTCAACCAATCACCAACCTCCATGGGGTTGGTGGTGCTTGAGAATGTGGGAGGGCGGACTCGGAGGAACTCCGAGAGCTGGGAGGCGGGGGCTGGAGTGGGAGTGGCAGGGCGAGGCAGCTCGGGCTATTGATGGAGACGGAAAAATTGAGCCTGTTGCTCCGGCATCTGCTGCTGCTGCTGTTGCATCTGGTTCAGTAGGGCAGCTACCAACTGATTTTGGTTGGCCATCATCTCGGCCAGTGTAGGGTGGTTGGCGACTAGGGCTTGCCTCTGCCCGGTCGCTCCCCACTGGGGCAGGTTACCGTTTTCCCCTCCGTTTTGAGGAGCATCGGAGCCTTGAGTGTTAGTCATCCTGAAGTTTCCAATTTAGACAACACTTTCTTAGGGGAAATGATACTAAGCTTTATTTCAAAATGTGTCGTTCTTGCGATTACATTTATTTATTTAATTCTTCACTCATGCCTTATATTTGACATGAGTGGTAATACAATCCAAAACAAGTAAAGAAAACAATCAATCGTAAGAACTATGTCTATGGTAGCTCAGGGGACGAATCGACCATAGGCTCGATGGAAATGGTCCGGGTCGTGGAACTGGAAGGTCCGACGGGAGGTGCGCTGCGGGAAATCCTCTTGGGTCTCACAGTGGGGATCCGAAGCGATTTCTGCTTGCAGGGCGGAAGGGGTGCGATCTCCTCGATATCCTTCTTCAATTCTTCAATCTGATGACGGAGCTGAGGATTGTTGGCAACGCGCTGCCGTAGGAGCTCATTCTGACGTCGTAGCTCCTCTGCCTCGGTAGTCAATCGGTGTCCCTGCTAGATATGATGGCGAAGATCTCCATTCTCGCGGTTCAGATCCTCGGAAGAGTGTCGGTAAAAATTGATCGTGTCACGCTGTCCGTTGGCATCCTGCAGTGCAACATAGTGGAGCTCATCCATTGCCTCCAACAAACGTACGGTGTGTCCACCGCAGAGTGGCGCTGGGAGAGCGTGCTGACGTAGACACTGTGGGGACTCCCTGGAGTGCGAAGGGGCACAAAGCGATAATCCGTGTCGTAGAGTTCACTGTCGTAGATCATCCGGAGCTCAGTGAGGGCCTAGAGGGCGGTGAGCTGGCTGGCTACCAAGAAGGTAGGTCCTTCATATCGATAGGTGTGGGTTGTCTGAGGAGAGGGCTGGATAATGACGGTGACCTCACAGTAGCTCTCTTCCTCGTCGGGGAAGACTCCATGGAACATCGGCTCATGCTCAAATCCGAGGAAACCGACGAGCATGCGTAGCTCGCGGATGAATCTGGCCTCGTCGCGAAGAGTCCCGCTCATGGTATGGACCGGCATCTACAAAAGAGAGAAAGTTTTTGTGAAATCCTCGGAAGATGAGAGAGTAAGCAGTTTCTGTAAGAAAATATGGTTAATATAAATCCTAGGGTCAGGTCTGTTTGGCTTCCTACAGTCAAGTCGGCTCTGATACCATCTTGTCGCGCCCTGATTTAATAAATCAGGACTTTTATTGAAATTCCATAGAAAATTCAATAAACCAAGACATTCATCATGCGACCATGTACAATACGAGCAATCATTCACGGTTCGTAGACCGTATTAGTACAAAAGTGAATAAAGATGAAGAGAAACTAATAAAACAAAGGGTCCTAGATGAACACCTCCTTCTAGTCTCGCCTTGACTGGGTCGCTACTCCATACCTTCATCCTCCTCGTAGTAGACGAGCTCTGGTGGTGTAAGTCAATGGGGATGAGTACAAATGTACTCAGCAAGCCATCGAATGCAAATATAATGCAAGGTAATAACAAGGGAGATAGTGGCTAATTTTTGCGGAAGAGCATGATTTGTAAAGCAATTAAATGTGAACAATTTATTAGTACTGAAACGTAAACATGGGTATGCATCATCATCTTCTAACTCGAGGGGTACAGTCAGCCCCACCTCGCTCAACAGTCCTTACATGCCATGAATAACTCAACCATTCAAACAATTGTAAACTAACTACGAGTAGTCACACAACCCGCCCTTGACCGTGGGCTCGTTTTTTCGAAAAGATTTATGACTCTGATCAGAGATGTACCACTGTACCCACAAGGCACGCACTCATCACTTACACCAAAGTGTAACGAGATGACCCATACCACGGGAACTCGTGCCAAAACCTTCCATATGGTCCTCCTCGACCCAACAACACCCTCTTATGGGTTTCGTATCGTGTCTTGACGCGTCGAGCCTCACCATACCCCCCTTGAGCCACATCGGTACAAGTTACCCGCAGGTTGCCCCTTGCCCCCTCCACTATTGTTCCATACTTTTAGTTAGGACTTACCCATTAGACTTGTGGTTGGTACGGAAGTACTTTGCAACAGATCCCGCAGATCGGTCCTTATAGTGCCCCGGGTGTGACCAATCATTGCCCTAGCTTGCACCTGGAACCCACCATACTTATAACATAGCCAACTCCAACAGAGTCCAGAGACGAGAATAACAGGGAAATTCATATAACAGAATCCAGCTATCTACGACTCGTTCTTTTTTTATCCTGTAGTAGTTGTGCCGGTACATTGGGCACTAGCTAATATAATATTTGTTGAGTGACAAGGAGTTAAGGCTCAATAAGCATGGCTTGGGTTTGCACACAAGGACGGGGATCTAATAAATATAAGTGTAGGGCTAGATATTTGACTAATGCAATATTAACCTATGAGTTATAGCGATAATTATGAAAAACTGGGCTCAATGATGATCAACTATTTCCACAGGAGGGTTCGATGACTTGCCTTGCTCAGCAAATGGTGATGGATGAACCTCGAGATAAAACTCCGGCTCCTCGACGAACTCGTAGTCTTCTCGATACGGAAGAATAAACAATACATTCAATAAACAGATAAAAATCCACCAAATAATAAACATACATGTTTATGGGTTTTATTATGTGAAATAAAGTTTTAATATTCTGAAGTTTGGTGAAAAAAAGTAAAACTTATATTTTAAGATTTTCCTAATTTATTTTCTGAATTAATAATTTTAATCCTAAGGGGTTTTTATTCATTTAATCCATAAGATTATTTTGTGCTAAAGTAACATACTGTTTTTATGGCATTAATGTATAGAGAATAAAATGCTGAATTTAACAAAATTTGAATGGTGAAATTTGGAATTAAAATGGGCAAGTTATGAATTTTCAAAGTTTAAATCAATTTCTGGAATTTTATTTAAACTGGAAAATGAGCTTTGGTCCATGGTGAGCCAGGCCCACGGTGGACTGGGCCACTATGCGCGTGGACCCAAGCGGTCTGGACCGTTGGATCTGGATCCAGCGGCCAAATGCGAGGCGGGGGGTTTTAATGAGATTGAACGGCCAGGATTAAAACGGGCGAAAGGGTACGCGTGGACGCACGAGATCGATCCAAGATTTTAAGTTACGATCAACGGCCAGGATTGCAGGGTACCGCTTTGACCAGATCTGAGGGGCTGGATTAATTCCCGAGGGGATTTAATCGTAGCCCTACGATCACGATCGGACGGCCGCGATGCGGTCCGGCATGACACGGGTGTAAGGGGGCGCGTACCCCCTTCGTCTCCTGCGAGGGCGGCCTCGGGTGCGTTGGCGATGGCGGCGGCGAGGGCCTAGGGTCCTAGCTCTCGACGAAAATGGAGAGAGGGGAAGATGGCATTCACGATGATACCTTTGACGGTGACGGCGAGCGACTGATGGCGACCGGCGGTGAAGGTAGACGGCGAGGGTCATTCGGGTGCTTAGCGGCGACGGCGATCCGACGTCGTTCACGGCCAATGGAGGCGTGGCCGAGGACGGGCAGACACCGGCGGTCTCGACGGTGGTGGTGGCTAGGGCGGAGGGGGTCCGAGGCGGCGGTGAGCGGTTGCCGGAGGTGGAGCAGAGGGTAAAACCCGAAAAGATGGCAGCGGCGCTCTGGAGGGCTTAGGCTAAAGCTTAGGCGTTGTGGGCAGTGGGCGGCAACCTCAGGGGTATTTAAAGGGTCACTGGCGGCGAGGATGGAAGGTTAAACCGAGTAAACCCGAAGGTTCCTTTCCATCTCTGGCGAGGTTCCCATTTCTCCTCGGATAAGCTTCCATATACCCGATTACGCGTGAACTAAGGATGGAAGGGGGTCGCTGTGGTCAGGGGAAGGGATCCCAGGGCAGATCTGGCCGGATAGGGGCGGCCGGCGGCGGGATTCGGAAGGGGATCTCGCCGGAAAGGAAAGGGGGGGAATTCCATCGGGGAAGACGGATCCGACAGGTGGCCCCCACCTATCAGCGGGCGAAAGAAAAAGGAAGGGCCGACAGGCGGGCCCCGTCGGTCAGAGAGAAGACGAGGGAAGTGTGTGGCTGCCAAGTGGGACCCAGGCGGGCGCGGGCGGGAGAGGAGAGAGTGGGGGAGTGTGCCGACAGGTGGGTCCCGCTTGTCAGTGACACAAGCTTGGGTTGGGCTGGGCTGGAGGTTAATTCGAGGTTGAGGCCCATTTAAATTTTAAATGCTTTTCTGATTTAAAATAATTCCAGTAATTCATTTATTTGATTAAGGGTTGAATCTCTGTTGATAAAAATTTGTAAAAATTCCTGAAATTATGTTTTGGCCTCTAGTTTATCCCATAAATTTTTCAAGTTCAGATTTTGAATATTTTTCCCTGTTTGGCTTTAATAGGGCTCTTTAAGGGTTTTTCTTTAATAATAATATTCAGAAATTTCTTTTAATAATATATTTCTTTTATTTTATTTCTTTTTAAATCTTGGGGTGTTACACCTACTATGCGGTGATTTAAGCCGGATAGAATATTTCCATTTGCTCTTTCAACGGCTCTGTTGGATTGGGGGTGTCTTACAGCCACAAAACATAGATAAATGTCAAGGCATTCACAAATTTCTCTAAAGGGTTTGGCATTGAATTGCGTGCCATTATCTATTGTTAGCTGCATGGGTACCCCAAACCTACAAATAATATTTTGCTAGAAATATTTCTGGACATTATTCGAAGTTATTGTTGTTAGGGGTTTGGCTTCCACCCACTTCGAGAAGTACTATATTGCCACTACTGCGAACTTCAAACTTCCTTTTGCTTTTGGGAAGAGTCCGATTAGGTCCATTCCCCATCTAGCCAAAGGCCAGACGGGGGCTATGACCTAAAAAGATACTAGAGGTGATGGCTTCGCCTTCCCATCCATTGACACCCTTAGCAAGTGCGAACAAGTTCTTCGGCATCAATCATGATTGTACGCCAGTATAACCCTTGACTAAGTGCTTTACCGGTGAGGGCCCGAGGAGCCAAATGGCTACCACATAGCCCTTCGTGAATATCACAAAGTATTTCTTGGCCTTCGGGTTGGGTGATGCACCATAGCAGCGGTGAGCACACTTCAGACTTATAAAGGATGTCGTTGATAATGTGATAGCATCGAATCCTTGATTGTAGTCTTACTAGGTCAGGGCCTTCGGGCAGAAAGGATTCATCTCGTAGCATGCTCATGATGGGACATCGCCAATCACTAATAGGCATGTAGAGGACTTTGGCTGGGGAAGGTTGTGGCACCGAAGGGGTGGACAGTACTTCGAAAAAAGCCCCTATCGGGATATCCTGGCCTCCGACTGCTACTTTGGCTAATGCATCAACTTCTTGGTTGTCCCCCTTGGAATGCTTTGAACAGTTATTCCTTTGAACGCTGCTTGGGTCCTCCGAATCTCAACCAAGAATGCTGCGAGGTCAGGATGTCTAGCTTGAAAGCTTTTATCCACATGTCCCGTAACAATCTAGGAGTCCGTCTTGACAGTAACTCGAGCGGTGCCAAGTGCATGTTCTTTCTGAAGGCCCAGCAGAACTCCTTCATACTCTGCTATATTATTGGTGGCTTTAAAGTTGAGCCTCGTAGAGTACATTGCTGTTGGGGGAAAATACTTCATCCCCATGATCCTCTAATATTCCAAGCAAATACATTATACAATAAAGATAAAGGCAAGTCTTAATGTTGGAGCCCAAGACCTCCTCCGAACTGAAAGGCTCGAAGCCGAAGGGTCTGTCCAGGCTCCAGTCTGAAGAGACCCTCCGGAGTTGAAAACAACCAGAAGGATAGGACGTCTACTTTATCAACATCCTTCAGACATGTTTTACTATTTTAACCCTATAAGGGATACTGAAATAGTATCCACTATGTCAGTTGTAATTAAGGGGTAAAAATGTCCTGTCCTTAGATATTTTACCTATAAATACCCCCCTTCTCACCCTGTAAGAGGCATCGAATATTCAGATATTCAATACACACTTCGAACTATTCTGAGCTATTATCCTATTCGGAGGCTTGAGATAGTCTACATTCACAAACACTCCATTTGTCAGTTCTTGGTCTTATAAAACCTATTAGTGTAATCCATTATGCCAACAGTTGGCGCCGTCCGTGGGGAACTTTGTACTAAAAGCTAGTTCTCTGCCACTACCTGTATTTCGGCTAGGGGCTTCAAGTACAGTTCAAAGGCCTTTTTCGCCTTCCATCACCGTTCGAACCCCTCGGTCTCTAGACCCTGCTTAGCTTCGTAAGTCATGCCTCCCAAGTGGAGTATGACCACTGGCCCCCACCGAAGGTCCGCTCGGACCTCTGGAGCAGGACCTTCAGACATCCCCCAAACTCCCGAAGTAGTCAATAAGCCTCGAGCAACTAGAGCCCCTCGGACATCTCCGTCCATGCTATGAACTGACTTTGTCAGTTCTCGAGACCCGGAGGATCCCTCCGGAGGAAGTGAGAACCTTCCCGAAGATGTGGCCGCTCAGATGGCCCAACTTCAGGCGGAGGTGGAAAGATGGAGGCAAGAGGCCATGGACAGGCTTTGTCCTTAGGCCAACCCTGCCGCTTTGGAGACGCATCAAGAAAACGACCCCAGTTATTATCTCGAAGCCCCCAAGTCCGAGAAAGCCCCGAGAATGACTCCTTCAATGACAAATCTTCGCTGCATCCAGACTTACAAATGGTGCGCTTCGATCCTAGGTTCCAAGTCTCGAAGCTGCACAAATACTCTGGAGGGCTGACCCTGGGGAATTCTCTCGCTCTTATGCTCTTACAATAGAAGCTAGAGGAGGGGTCCGAAATGCGATGGCAAAATGTTTCCTCCTTGCGTTAGAAGGCGTAGCCCTTCATTGGTTCTGGTCTTTAAAGCCAGGATCAATTAAGTCATGGGAGCAGTTGAAGAAGAAATACATGAGTAATTTCCAGGGGACCTTCGTAGCCCCAATGTCTACTGGAAGCCTTTTTAGGTAAAATAGCAGCCGGGAGAAACTCTTCGGGAATACTTCACGCGCTTCGCCCACAATAAGTACCAGATCAAGGGGCTATCCACGTCATCTATTGTGGATGCGGCGTGTGAAGGTGTAATGAATCCCGACCTCCTCAGCAAATTCAATGGAAGCTAGTGTCTTCAGTGGCACAGTTAATGGCATACTTCGAGCAGTATGCCAAATCATAAGAAGGGTGCCTTCGGAGGACTGCTTCATCCCCACCAACCCTCCCCCAAAAATTCAAGATAGAGCCAAGGGCTCCGAGTCCTCCGTAGGCCCTCTTTGATAATTGTTCTCATGATCAGAGAAAAGGAAGGAAACACCCTCGCTCCGAAGTATTGAATATGTCTCCCTCCACTCCAAATATGCCTTCCAACTATCAACAAGCTCAGGGCAATAAAGCTAGTGGCTCGAGGCCACCAGGGAAGCCAGCTGGCCAAAGCCAGACTTTATTTTGTTATGTGCATGGCAAAAACAGAAGCCATGCCACCAAGGATTGTAAGTCCATACTGACTCTCCGGAGCGAGTATCTTGGAAGAAACTCAAGTTGAACAACTACAGATCGAGCCCCTCTAGCAGCACGGCCGGAGCCCATGCAAGCTGTCGGACATGCAGGCAATCTCGAAGCTCCTATGCAACTTCCGGTGGCCAACATTATGCCACCAACAAAGCAAGAAGACCTTCAAGATCGTGGCAAGCGAGTAGTCCTACCCATCTCTAGAGGGGGGACCCTCGGCAATATGTCAAAGCGTTAACGGAGGGATTATGTTCGTGAAGTAGGACATATAGAGACTTCAAATGCCCGAGTGGTCCCATGTGCCCATATCATTCTCTGCCAATGATGCTGCAGGGGTGAAGTTCCCCTATGCTGACCCCCTCGTCATTTCAGTTGACATGGCACGGGTGGATGTCCGAAGGGTGCTGGTCGACGGTTTAAGCTCCACTTACATACTCTTCGTCCAAGCCTTCGATCAAATGTGCATTCCCTGAAGGCATCTACTTGCAGCAGCTCGTCCACTCCAAGGCTTTGCAGGCCCTTCTCTCAATGCCCTTGGCCAGATAGGACTCAAGGTTGCTTTCGGCGAGGGGCCCTTGGCCAGAGTCGAAGAAGTCATCTTCGATGTTGTTGATGCTCCGTACGCCTAAAATGCAATCTTTGGAAGAGGGATGCTGAATCAATTCGGAGCCGTTGCACACCACAATTATTTGTTCCTCAAAATTCCCTCGCAAGGAGGAGTCCTAACAATCCTCAGAGATCAAGCTGCTTCCCAGAGAGCATAGTATGGCCATGGCCCACCTCTCGATTCTTGGTAGGTAAACAGTGTGCAAGAATACTCGAAGGAGGCTTCGTGGTCCCAAGACCCTCCGAAGACCCCTTCCCTCAAGCCAAGCCCTGAAGGTGATGTAGTCACAAGGATAATTGTCAAAGAAGGCAGGGAATACCCCATTCAATTTTACAAGGGGTTGCCTTCGGAGATAGCTACTTCGCTAGATGAAGTGGTTCGAGAAAATCTAGATGTATTCGCTTGGTCAGATGAAGATATCCCTGGAGTTGACCAGAGCATTATCGATCATAGCTTGCTCGTTAATACTAAGGCTCGACCTGTTCACCAGGAGCTCTACAAGATGTCAACTGAGAGGGCAGACCTCGCTAAAGGGGAGGTGGAAAAGTTGTTAAGAGCCGGAATCATTAGGGAGGTGGCCCACATGGAGTGGTTGGCGAACCCTGTCTTCGTCAAGAAAAAGGGTTGTGGCAAGTGGTGCATGTGCATTGACTTCACATCTCTGAATAAAGCATGCCCACGAGACCCCTACCCCATGCCCCGTATTGATGAACTTGTTTACTCTACGGCTGGTTCCAAGCTCCTGAATTTCCTTGATGCATACTCCGGTTACCATCAAATCTAGTTGAAACACAAAGACGAAGCCAAGACAAGCTTTATAACTCCTTCCGGAGTATTCTGTTATGTCCAAATGCCCTTCGGCTTGAGAAATACTAGGGCAACTTTTTCACGTCTCATTGCTAAAGCTCTAGGTCACCAGATAGGCTGAAATGTCTAAGCCTATATGGATGACATTGTTATAAAGAGTGCTTTAAAGCACCAGCATAGTCTAGACTTAGCAGAAACTTTTGATAGCCTCCGAGCATGTGGATTTCTCCTCAACCCTTAAAAATGTATTTTCGGAGCTCAAGCAAGAAAAAATTTAGATATTTTGTAAAACTAATTTAAATGTAGGAGATATCGGAGTGTTACCTAGAGAGTTTGAAGAGATCTCTCGAAGCTCCCCTTCCGAAGTGTTGTGGAAAATAATGGGCCAATTGGCCCCGAGCGGAGGTATCCGGAGGGCAATGAATTCCTCCGCCAAGTCTCGCATGCTCATGCGCTTGGCCACTAAAGAGAACAACCCAAGTCGCGTTGAAAGAAGACTTGAGTATGAAGTCACCTCCGCTTGCCTCCTATACCAGATCTCTTGTAGGGGCCCCACAAGGCTAGAGTCTTCACTAACCTAGGCATAAAACCACCAGAGTATCCAATCGGAGTACCACCGGTCGATCACCGCCTTCACCGGAAGTTCTTCAAGTGCCCCTTCTGGAGCTGGAAGTTGACACTCCCGAAGGCCACCAGCAACTTCGAGTCTCCAAGCCGTCATGCGGCTTGGGTTGGCATGAAGCTTCATGGGTCACCGTCAACACTTCAGACCTTCCTTCGCACCCTTCGGCTCAGAGGGCCCACTCAAAGACCATCAGCCTAGCTATGGCTTTCGGAGACAACTACACTAAGATGACATGGAACATCTCGAATACCTCTGTTAAGAAATTTATTGAAGGGATCCCAAGTCCCGATTCGAAGAAGGCTTTGAAGACTACGACTTCTCTGCTCCTTGGTGCCAGTATCACTTCTTCTCTGGGGATCCAAGTCCTCTTCCATGGTCCCAGTTTTCCGCTCACTGCCTCCTCTATGGACTCTGTCATGCAAGTCGATCGCCCAAGGATGAAAATTTTATTTAGTGTCTTCTTCGAAGGTGGGCGGAGTTCACGTGGATCATTGGGCTAGGAGCCCCTGGGGCTCCCGCCATTGCTACCGCTACAGATACGGCCCAAGCTTGTCACTGCACCAAGGTCACCGCCGTCGTTGGCACTCTTGCACTTGTTCTCTCCATTGGTGGAGCACTCGAAAGTTTTAGAGAGCAAGGGCGAAAGAGGAAAGTATGGAATTGTTGAAGCGCAAGAGCTCTGTAAAAACTTTTCACCACTGATCACTTTCCTATTTTATAACTGCACCGTCCTCGTTAAGCACGATTCGCGCATGTTTTCACCCTTGTAGATTCAAACCACATCAATGATAGGTGGGGTCAAAGGGTGAAAGAATGTAAACCCGTGGTAAACTTTTGTGGCTATTGCTTTCTCGAAAGGCCTAACGACTATTTGGCGGTTAACGGTACAAAAGTAATGACTCTTTTCGATTCACTGCCGTTATAACGGTTCATTTTCCTTCAGAGCAATCATACGGAGGTTGAAGTTCGAACCCCAGTTTTGATGCATCTCCGACACCAAGGATGCTTTGAACGGTTATAATACCTCACGTTCTTTCTAAGATCCTGAGCATGAAAATATTTCTTGCGTATACTGCTCTCCTTGTTGTACAGGCTATCCAGAGAAGCATATTTGAGGGGATACTATTGGGGGGAAATACTTCATCCCCATGATCCTCCAAGATTCCAAGCAAATACATTATACAATGAAGATAAAGGCAAGTCTTAATTTCGGAGCCCAAGACCTCCTCCGAACTGAAAGGCTCGAAGCCGAAGGGTTTGTCCAGGCTCCGGTCCGAAGAGACCCTCCATAGTGGAAAACAATCAAAAGGATATGACGTCTACTTTATCATCATCCTTCAAACATGTTTTACTATATTAACCCTATAAGGGATACCGAAATAGTATCCACTATGTAGGATATAATTAAGGGGTAAAAAGGTCTTTTCCTTAGAGATTTTACCTATAAATACCCCCCTTCTCGCCCTGTAAGAGGCATCAAATATTCATATATTCAATACACACTTCAAACTATTCCGAGCTATTATCCTATTCGGAAGCTTGAGATAGTCTGCATTCACAAACATTTCGTTTGTCAGTTCTTGGTCTTATAGAACCTATTAGCATAATTTATTGCGCCAACAATTGCCTTTTGGCCCGAAGGCGAAATGATCACAACTCCAGCACCTGATTGGTCCATCCAAAGCCCATACGATAGGCGGAGTCCACTCTGCCACGAAGTCAACGATCACCTGTGATTTAATGGTTGTTCGTGCGGTGAAGGATATGCCAAAGGGTGCTATCTCGACAGCCCATTTCCCTATCCTCCCGGTGGAGTCCTTGCTGTGGAGCATGTCTCCAAGGGGTAAGATGTGGGGTCAATTACATTATGGGCCAAAAATAATGTCTCAGCTTCCTCGAAGCCAATATAAGTGCATACGTAATTTTTTCAAGCTCGGAGTACATTGTCTTAGCCTCCAATATTGCTTCAGAAATGAAGTATACTGGATTTTGAACTAGTTTCCCATCAGCTTCTGCTTCTCGGACAAGTACTGCACTTATGGCGAAGCCTATCGCCGCAAGGTACAGTAGCAGGGTCTCATCAGCAAGGGGTGTTGTTAGTGTTGATAGATTGACGAGGTAGTCTTTGATATCTTTGAAACTCTTCTGGCATTCTAGGGTCCAAGAAAAATCCTCTAATCACTTCAAGGCTTTGAAAATAGGGAGGCTTCATTCTACGAACCTAGAAAGAAACCTGCTCAAGATAGCGAGGCGGCCTGCTAGCTTCTGAACTTGTTTTAAATTATCCGGGGGGAGCCATTCTTCAGAGCGCACTTATTTGCATTGGGCTAGCTTCGATGCCTCAACTTGAAACTAAAACCCCATTAGCTTCCCTGCTTGTGCCCCAAACACACATTTCTTGGGGTTTAAGCGGATTCCGCACTCTTGGAGGCTCTTGAAGGTCTCCTCTAGGTCAAAGCTATGCTAGCCTTTCTTTGCGCTTTTTATTACAAGGTCATCCATATAGGCCCGAAATTTCGGCCTATTTGGTGACTAAAGCCTTAGCAATTAATCTAGAGAATGTTGCTCCAGCATTTATCAAGTCGAAGGGCATTCTTACATAACAAAAGACCCGAGAGGGTGTAACGAATCTTGTTTTGGCTTCATCCTCACGCATGAGCCATATCTATTGGTAGTCAAAGTATGCATCGAGGAAACTCAAAAGTTTGGAGCCGGTCGTATAATCCACATGTTGATTTATTAGAGGCATGGGATAGGGGTCATGAGGGCATGCTTTATTCAACGAAGTAATGTCGATACAAATGCACCACTTCCCGGAGTTCTTTTTAATGAAGACAGGGATAAATAACCACTCCATATGGCCTACCTCCCTAATGACTCCGGGCCAAAGTAACTTCTTCACTTCCGCCTTAGCGATGTCTGCCCTTTCGGTAGACAGCTTGTGGAGCCCTTGTCGAATAGCTCTGGCCTTCAGGTTGACGAGTAGGGAGTGCTTGATAATGCTTCGGTTGAGTCCGGGGATATCTTCGTCTAACCACGAAAAGATATCTAGGTTCTCCTTGACAACTTCTTCTAGCGATGCCATGTCCTCAAAAGATAGCCCCTTGCCAAACTGAACGGGGTACTCTTTGCCTTCCTTGGCGATGACCATCGTGATGACTTCTCCTTCAGGGCATGTCTTGAGAGAAAGTCCTTTCTCCGGGGTCTAGACCACTTGTGAACCCTCTAGGTGTTCTTGTACATTGTTGATTTGTCGGGCTTCCAAAGGGGCGACATGTCCATACTCCACTCTTCGCGCCGTATCTTGATCTCCGAGGATGGTGAGTAATCCTCCTTGAGTGGGCATTTTCAAGCATAGATAATTATGGTGGGCTATGGCCCCAAATTGATTGAGCATGCCCC
Organism: Zizania palustris; assembly: GCA_019279435.1. NCBI lineage: Eukaryota > Viridiplantae > Streptophyta > Magnoliopsida > Poales > Poaceae > Zizania > Zizania palustris. The sequence goes on along the minus strand of JAAALK010000080.1, from coordinate 45,214,413 downwards.
TCCCGAAGATGGCATTATATGCGTACGGAGCATGGACAACATCGAAGATTCCCTCCCCGAACCTCGTCATGTGCCCTTGTCCAAAGCTAACCTCGCGGCCTATTTGACCGAGGGCATCGAGGGGAACCGACAAAACATTACAACGGTCGAGTAGCCGGGAGCAAGTACTTTCGTGATATACATAGTCGACCAACACCCTCCAAACTTCAACACCGCGATATCAGAGGTGATGACGAGGTGGTTGGCATGGGGGAACTTGATCCCAACCACGTCGTCTTCGGTGAAGGATATGGGTACATGAGCCCATTCGGGCATTGTTGCCACCGAAGCTGACGTCCCAATGTGTCCTACTTGACGGACATACTCCCTTCACTGTTGCTTGGACGTACTTCAATAATGGGCAGCATGATGCACTTCTAGCGATCTTGAGGGTCTTCAGCCTTTGGTGGAGGAAGGGCCTTCAACACAGGAGTGTCTTCGAGGGCTTCACACCCTTCAATCTGTCCTACATCTTGCACCGGCTTTGGATGGATAGCAAGGGGCGCTCGATCAGTAGTGCCTCGGCCAAAGCTCTACTCAAGGTACTCGCTTCATAGATCCAGAATGGATTTACATGAATTGGTGTTATGACTCCGATTCTCGCCATGCACATTACAAAAAAGGTTTGGTTCGAATTAGAGGTCCTCAGTAGTTGATACTTCTGCTACTGCTTCAGGACGGAGGGGCAATATT